>VZRH01003774.1:345003-397695 GCA_013397555.1 Urocynchramus pylzowi | reverse complement strand
AAAAAAAAAAAAAGAAAATGTGCTAAGCATTGTTCTTATTTATTTTTGTCTTTAATGTTAAAAACTGTTGATTAAATGTTCCAGGTGAGGCAAGGGTGGCTGGATGCAAATCCTTAATTTTCACAGAGAAATGAAAATCCTTAATTTCAACTATTCTTTAAAAGAACAAGCAGAAACATTTTATATTGGCAATTTAGATCTTCTTTTCATTTTTAAAATTTTAGTTGTCTTTTGTAAAAGAAATGGATTTTTCTTTTTTGGTGAACTTGTAAACAGAATTCAGCTGATCAGTATTAGCAGATCTGGCTATTTTTCTTTTTCAACGGAGAGTTAATGTTGTATCTATAGAATTAACATCATATCTATACACATTAAATATATCTGATTTAGGTTTAAAATATTTTATTAAAAAATTAGTTTCTTACCCTCTATTGCTACAAAATGGTAAATAGTACTTGACATTTTTAGTTATTTATGATTTGCATCAAGTTCTCTTTGTATGAAAACTGACATTCAACTAAAATTTATTTGAGGTCATTTAAAATTGTTCATTAAAACTCTCTTAAAAATGCTTGATGCATTTCAAAAGTATCTTTGCGTTTTAAAATATTTTATGAAATAACTGAAATAATGGCCCCTAGAAGGGGAATTAAATTGGAGGCTTCTGGTAGCCATGGCTTTGACAATCTTAGAGAAAGCAGATCTTGTCCTCTCACACTTGGGTTTAGCTGTAGATTGACAGAGGAATGTAGGCAATCTTACTTTTTCTTCTCTAATGTTGATTTTTCAGCTTTAATAGTCCTCAACTGAACTACTCAAATGGATTGAAACAAAGAAGATATTCACCCTGCCTGCAGAAGAAACTGCAGCTCTCAAAAATTGCTTTCCTGCATCAGTTACATCCTGTTCCATCTGCTTAGCCAAGGCACTCAGTCAGGCTGGTGGTGTCACCTTCTGAAGCTCAGGAACAGCAAACATCTCCTTGTGTCAATTGAAGAGGTGCAGACAAAATTTCAACAAAATGTTACTTGTTTTTTGGGTTTTTTTAAAATTAAAAAAAATTTGGGGAAGATACTATGTTGTCCAGCAAGGACAGTATTTGTAGGGATTTTGATCAAACTCTGGCATAATGAAGGGACCCCTAAATAGTTACCTTGGTTTTACAGATTGTTACTTCAAGGTAGAAGGGCTTATATAGCTCATTTTTTAATTATTTGCTTTGAAGATGGAAAATGCTCTATGTGAGCACTTAGGTAGCAAAAGACAAAAATTAATTTTAACTGATAGGGGAGGAAATGATCCTCTTATCTAAAGTGAAAGGCAGTTGGGCAAATGAAGTTCAGATGATCACCGGGGAAGGCAGAAATGGATAATAGACATAAACCTGTATAACAGCGCATCATTTTGGCTGAATTTTGTACTTGATTTGGCTTCTTGGTGGTTGGCAATTATTTATGTGTGATTTAAATTAAACCTGTGCTTCAAAACCACCTGTGAACAAATCCAGCCTAGTTTAAGATTTTTTTAATGTTTCTTGAGCAGTTTGATTTTTCCCGATAAGAGTTAGAGCAGACTTCCGTCAGCACAGTGTCACAGCAGAAGAGGAGCAGTAGACCACTGCTGAGTGACAGCCTGCTGCTCTGAAATGTGCCATCCATCCCCTTGCAGGTTCTCTGTCCCCCACCACGTCTGGGACACGTCAGACTCCCTGCACATGCCCTGCCGAGCTCGTCGGTGCCTGTGCGCTCCAGCCTGCACCTCCCAGGTGCTTTCCTGAGGCATCAGATGGAGTGCACGTGTGCAAGGAGCAGGACCCACACAGTCTGGGTGGTCTTTGCCAGGACATGAGGACATGGGGTGCACCTGAGCTCTGAGGCATGGCTGTATGGCCATGAAACCTGGACAAATACGGAGGAACATCAGGTTGGGCCTGGGCATGGTTATCACATGGAGAGAAGGATGTGCTGTCCAGGATGGAAAGATCTGTTCCTCAGGCAGAGGAGCTTCACACTGCTAACACACACAGACACAAAAATAAAAGTTTTCAGGGTTTTTTTGTTAAATTTTACATCTTTTCCACAGAAATTTGGAAGTAAGTGTGATGAATGACTAATATCCCATCGTCATTTCTTTAGTGGGGAGGAGGTCTCTAACCTGTGTGATATTTTTAAGCTAATAAATAAACAGCTAGTTCTTAACACTAAACTTACCAATCAAATCAGCCTCGTGTTGTTTTGCAGTAAATCTTAGTGATCTCCTTTCAGCTGGGGTTAGGTGTTCCCTGTAACTCCTCATAAAACACGGAGCTGTGGTACTCTGCCTGTGGGGAAAAAGCCTGGAGCCACATAGTGATGTATCTGTTCAGCAGTGTGAGAGAGAAATTCCCTATTCACAGCCCTGCACAGTCAACATTGCCTGCTGGTAGACTTTAAATTGCCCGAGTTGCTTAATGTCATGATTAAAAGCCATTTGTTTCTTTCTTGTCCTATGCTGTGTTTGGCAAAACAGAAGGGACAAAAGTCTCACAATTGCTTGTGTGCCCAGCAAACAATTGCACATTGTCCAATTGTATGGGTTTTTCTTGTTCTTAAAAATATGGTCTAATAATACTACAGATACCAGAGGACCTTTTCATTTGCCCATTGTGAGCAAAATGAAAAGCTGAAGTCTTGAATACCAAAGTGCTATTCTGTGACTTGTGAAACTGAGTAGGTATATCCAGCAGCTATAGAAAAATGACAGGACAAAACCTCAAACAAGCCGTCATTGTTTCTTCCCAAAGATGCCAATAAAAAAGGCTTTGGAATAATAGTCAGCTTTTAATTAAGACAAATGAGAAATGTCAGAAATAATGCGTGTTACAGGTCACAACAAAACCATGTGGAATGTAGAATTTCTCCTGTAGAATTTATCCTTAAACACTGATGCAATTCCAATTCTCATTTAACATGAGTTTTTCTCGAACTTTACTACTATGTCAGAGGCTGAGATACTGCAAATAACTCTAAAACCTGAATAACGGTTGCTTATGTTCCTAATAGCAAGATGAAATATCTGCATCCTCCTGTATTAAAAATAGAAAGTGGAGAGAATAAAAAAGAAAACAAAATATTTGAATTTTGAAAGCTGTAGAATTATATATTTGGAACAGCTCTAAAGGACGAGCTACTTTTCAGTGTTATAATTTTGGCTGAATTACTGGGAGGCCATCTATAGCAATAAAAGGTTTTTGGTTTGGCTGGTTGGTTTGTATCAGTGATATGTATTCTTCAGCTGAGGGGAAAAAGTCCATTTCAACAATCAAGTGGACATATTTGTGCTCCTATCTTAGGAACATATTCCTTTTATAGGCATTAAACACAGTTTACTATTGGAAAATTTTCATTTATTACATCTGCTTCATGTAGGGTCTTTCATGTAAACATTTTAAAAAGGATTTAGTGTTGGATTTAGAAGTTGGGGGTTGGGGTTTTTTGCCCTTTGTTCTCATTTTGTATTTTATTTCTTTGGATAACTCTTTTTTTCCCCCCTTTCAGGAAATTTCACATAATCTTTTCCATTCGTCATCAGCCAGGTTGCTGATTACCAGAGTAACTGCCAAGCTTTCAACTCCTTGTCATCAATGGGCTGTGAATGACAGACAGCATTAATGTTGGCAAGCTCCCACTCTCCTTTTTGCCTTTCCCAAATGTAATTAAACTGCACTAATACAGCAAAAGAAAAGCTGCAGCTTTATTTTACTCACCCTAATAACATAACAATTAAATCAGAGAAGCACAAAATTCAGTCAAATAAACCCATCACGTCAAGGAAATTCAGAGGTAAGGGAAGTGTGGATCTATCATTTAGAGAGAAACATGAGCAGAGTCTTCCTTTCCTTTCCTGGCACTCCAGTGACTGCAGTGTTTGACCTTTGGTGAGATGACAAGTCCAGCCTCTGAGGAACCACTCTCCTCCAGCCTGGGCAAAGGCCTCCAGTGTTTCCCCTTCTGCTGCACCTTTGGGTTAAGCACAAAGGGAATGATTAGCTTCTCCTACAAGTGATCTGCTGTCCCCCACGGAGGGGATGGCTGGATAAGGAACAAAAAGGATGGGGGTCAGAATGTACAGTTTGGACAGCACTGCATGCCTTGGCCACCAGAAGGTCATGGCATTCTCCTGAGCTTTGAGGAAGCCTTTGGTTTAATGTCTCTAGTGGCTAGAGGACAGCCAGGAGTCAGGAAGAGGGAAAAACCAGAGTCCTCACCTCACTTGCAGGGCACTGTGGAAATCTGTGGAATGCACATACACCACTGAAGCAGATAAACTATCAGGAGATGAATATAAATATATATATATATATGTTTCCCTGGATCGAGGCCAGTGAAGAAGTTACTGGCTCATAGAAAAGCAATGGAATTTCCCCATAAACCTCTCATTTCTTGCAGCAGTGTTCTAGGATGGGAAGCAAGCACTCCTAAGGAGGCTGAGAACTGCCTGCCATGAGCTCTGCTAGCACAGCTCTGAGGCTGGCAAGAGAGCCTGTCTCATCCTTCAAGCCATCCTTAAAAGTAACACAGTTGGCTTACAAGACAAAGCAAATTTACAGTAATGCAAAGGAATAGTTTGACTAAATGCTGACAGAAGAAAATAAAGGCAGTTACACAACTAGCCAGAAACAAGGGGCACCATATTCAAAATGGAACAGTCAGGACCCTCCTCAGCCTGTGTTTGACCAAACCCTTAGGCCAGCCTGGCTAAACAGACTGAGTCTTTCTGCTTGTGCAATTTGGGTGAATAATGGTGACTGTTAGCTGACAGGTGGTACCTTATAAATCCAGCCTGTGCCAAATTCTCTGAGGAACTGTTCAGTACATACTGTAAGTAAATAAGTTCTGTGGATTAAGTCTTTTACAACTCTGAACAAATTGTCCTACAATGCCAAAAGCAGCTCAGTATGATGATAATTTTCCAGAGGAAGAAAACTTTGGCTGAAATCATCTTTTAGACAAAGTTTAAAGCAGGATCTTATGGGTTGTATTTTTTGGAGGTCTAGAGCTGGGGTGATTTTTTTATATGCCTGCTAATGTGGCTAAAATGTAGTGACAAGCAAAAAGGAAAAAAAGGGAGGCACGTAAAACATAAAAATGTAAACCTACTGGAGAAAAAGCATAGTTGTATAGGGGAAACACTAAAGAGATGGAGTGGGAGGTTTCTGTTAGATTTGTTCTGATACAGTACTGTTGCTTTAAACAGCCAGTTGCAAAGTGGCCCAGAAGACCTTTTGGATGAATGTCATGATTTTCTACTTGATTCAGCAAAGATCAAGGCTGCGGTGTTCCAAGCCACCTCCAGGCCCTCAGAGGGAGAAACAGCACATCAAACACCCACCTCATCTGTTTTTGCCATCAAGCAAAGAAAGGAGAGGCCACAAAGGACAGGGAAAAAACATATCAGAAGGGCATAATTGAGCCTTCAGCTGTTCTTGTGTGTCAACCATAATTCTTGTTAAAAAAAGAAAACATGGCAGATTTGGTTCCTGTGTAGAAACTACCTTGAACACTTTAAAAGGCTTGCTCTGAGTTTCCATGAGTAGATGATTCCCAAGACTCTGTAAAAATTTAATCTGATTTTCAGACTGAATACTAAGTGAAGATTGGCTATAGAAATTGGCCCTAAAAATGAGAGAAAATGCTTTCATTGCAAGCAAGGTTTGCAGCATTCAATGTGGTGGCCTTTGATTGTCGTAGTGGGCAGCTACATTTGAGGCACTGCTAACAGAGGCTTTGGTCCAGGACTACTCCTGGCTTACTCACTGCACCTAAATAACACCCTGGGCACATGTTGGTATCTTTGAACAAAATAAGATACATTTACAAATAAGTAGGGATCAACCCAAAGCTGCTGGTCTGAAACTGCACCCAAAGCAATGGGGATTGTGCTTAAAAGAATGAATTTAGGACTGGCACATACAACAGCAGGGAGGGAAATTCTGCTCCTAGGATCTTTGGACACCAGAGAGCTCCCCAGAGACTTCCAGATGTGCAGTTTTGAGGGACTTTAATCCTACCAGAGAAAGTTTTTTCCTGGTTTTTGTTTGTTTGTTTGTTTGTTTGGGGGTTTTTGTTTGTTTGTTTGTTTGTTGCAACATTCCATAACATTTGCATAAAAGGGGAAGGAAAACAATGTTATTTTAATGGTCATTGCGTGATTTACTATTCAGAGATGAAATGGCTCTTTTGACTTTTTCTCTGTTAACTGACCAGGGCTGCAAACCTCATTTTCAATTAGACACAGATGCTACTGTTTATGGACTGGGTATTGATACAGGAATTAAAATTACTGAAGAGGATGACAAAGGTGAACCTCTCATGGGAAAAATTACCTTATGTTCTGCAAGTGGTTAAAACTGTAGAATATGTTCACAGCTACTTGTAGGAAAGAAGTTTCTGGTGGGAATGGCTCAGCAGTGGTTCTTCAGATTCACAACCAGAAGGGCAACTTACTTTCACCACAGACTGGAACAACTGGTGCTATGGTTTTGTAGTAACCCAAAAGCATGGACTGAGGCCTTAACATTGACTGATATTGATGTTGTGTCCAAATAACTTCATTGTGGGATTGATTGCAAATGCCAGCCTGAACAAGAAAGGAGCAAAGAATTGATTGTTCAGGGCAATGAGCACGTTTGGGGAGAGGTGGTATTTTCCTCCTCTCCTGTATTTTTCAGAAATGCTAATCCAGTGGAACAGTTGCTCCAGGGATTCCCAAGAAACTGAGTGATTCCCACAGAGAGAATCTGCTACCAGAGCACACATTTGCAACAGCCATCCTGGAATACAATCTGTCCCAGTGTGAGTGAAAACTCCTGAGTTTTTTTTCACCTGAGTGAAAACTGCATTCACAGTGGAACAGCTCAGAGTTTATCATCAAGTTCTGTATAAAAGATGAGAGGAAAATAGTAGATTATAAGATTTATGAGCTGGCTCTAGATCTACTGAAAAAGAAGGATGTAATGCAATGCAATAATTTAAAAACTACTGGTAATTTGATGTATTGTAAAGTGGTATAATCTCCTTTGCATGGGTTATAAATGGATGTAGAAGTTGCTAGAAACCATTGAGACACAGAAAAGGCCTCTCTTGAGCAAGATTTTGCTAAGCAGATCTTTCTGATATTTTTAATAAGGACTAGTATTTATTATTTGCTTGGGAATTTCGAAGTAGTTCCCAAAATTACATAGAGATCACCTGGGAAGGCATTGTTAGGGCCCTGATTGCACTAATAAGTCTTTATGTCCCTGACAAGCCCTACCTGAGCCCTCTACCCACAATCCTTGAGAGACCAGGAGCTCTATTGAAGCTCAGCCCCAGCCCTTTATTCTCTCTTTAAGCTTTGCTGGAGAAGTTATGGGTTAGAGCCCTGCTATGCAGCCAGATTTGAACCCGTGCTCTGACCCAGCTTGACCTGAACCTGGTTCATCATCCCAGTCTTGCCTTAGGACCTGGATTCTTCACTGGACCTGGCTACCATTTCTGGATTTGTACCTACAGGTACTCTGAAGTTCTGGGGGTGGAGCTTGGCCAGTGAGGCCTCTGCCTTGATGGCCCCAGCATTTGCCTTGGCTCTCCTTCCTTTAGGAAGTGGCTCTGCCCAGGTTGCTTTACTGCAGATACAAAGTAGAGCAGACTGTATCAAAAAGGATTAATTAAATATGAAATTTTGAGGTGGGTCATATACAGGTCAGGGAAGAAGTTTTGAATTGAAAGTATTTATGTAGGTTGTGAGACTCTAGTAAATCTATTAAATACCTACTATCTCAGCGCAACAACTTCTGATAAGGTAGTGGAGGAATTCAAAGTGGATGCTGGCAGTTCAGCTGACTTTCTTATCAATAAGAGGTAGAAATTAGCATTTTGTGCTCCTTTTGAAGCTGTAGGAATGTGGGCTAGTGCTCCTCACTCTTGGCTGGGGGTTGAAGACTTTGGGAAATTTTCTACCTGGAGTTTTTTGTGGAGTAGCAATTATTTAGGTCATTCAGAAGCCCTTAATTCCAAAGGAAGGAAAACTAAAATGTCCTGTGCATGCTGGATATGTTGAAATACAGCCTGTGATAAATGGGACTATCCACTACTGATGTTGTGAATGTGTAAGCCAGAAGTACTGCCCTACTCTTGGCTGTGGGTGCTCTGCTGAGACAAGACCCAGAGCACACAAATCCTTCATTCAAAGGAAACGTGGAGTTTCTCAGCTGGAGAGATCAGGGCTGCAGGGTGTGCCAGAGATTACTCTTCTTCAGTAGCAACAGTGTCATTCCTCAGATAAAGAGGATTTGTTAAAAGCATCTTAGGCCCTGTTTGATTTTACTGGATCTAAGATAGTTCCTAAGTTTCTGGCAAACTTTGGAGATTATCATGTCCTCCCCACAGAACACATCACAGATGGAGCTACTTGGAACTGGGAGTTTGAGTCCGTATCACTGCTTTGTGAAGTCAATGCTCATTTTATCTGTGATAATCACTGAGCAGCTGAATGGTTTGGGGAACTTCCAGTTCAGAAGAATTCCTGAAAATATCTCACTTAGATTTGATTTGGACTGGAATCAAGTCTGAAAAGCCCCCTCAAATTTCCATTGAACTGCAAATTTTACTTTTGAGCCAAATTTGATTGGAAAACTTAAACCGGCTAAACCTTGGATAGGGCCCTGCATGGATCTGATGCAAATGCAAGTAGTGTCATTGGAGATAATTTGGGGTTCAGCCCTGGATATAAATTATGTCCAACATTTCCAGGGTTAAGATTCTTCCTCTCCCTTTCTCATCCTAAAATTTGAGGGAGTACTTGTAGATCTCAAAATTGCAAAGGCCATTTCAGTAAGAAGCTGCTGCCCCTGTCTCCTGTAATTAGGACATAATGTTTGGGGGGCTGCAGCCAGAAATTTCTGCTCATACACCTGACACTACTCAGGAACCTTTAGTCATGTGTCCCTACAAGCAACCCAAAAGAAACCTGGGCAGGGAGTGGAAAACTCCAAGGACAGGTGCACTGAGCTACAATTTGGAATAGCACCTGGAAACACCCTAATAGATAGGATACTATCCTATAGCAATATAGGTAGATACTACAGATCTATACCATAGATAGCTGCTTAAAATTATGTAATTTATGTTGAATACTCTAGAAAGACTCATCTATTTTTATTCCTTTTTGAAGGTGACACATAGATGTCAACCTTCTGCCCTAAGCTGCTGTGATGAGTAAGTGAAGTTAACAGAAATGGCTGTGAATTGTCTTGAATTGGATCCTAGTGCCTCCCTTATAATTCTAGTAAGCCATAGGAAGCTGTTAAGCTTCTCCAAGAAACACTACAGTACAAGTGATGGAGATTTCAATCCAAACAAGGTTATTTGTCCAGAATCAAAGATATAAAGATTTTTCTTGGGATTCCCTTCTGCTCAGGCCAACAGGGTGGCATCAAAGAAGTTACTGACCAACCAGTTTCTCCTCCAACTGGAGCAACCTGCAATGGCCAAAGTTGTGAGTGAGCAGGTAGCAGGTGTTATAACACACATGTCTTGCTTGCTAGAATAATTTTCACAGTTTAGGAACTAGTTTTCTATTCAGTGCATGGATCATGTTTGTTATCATGCTGCTTGCAAATGGACAGGAGGGAGAAAAAAAAAATATTGGCATAGGGATATGTGAATCCTTTCACACTGAAGTTAAGGGACAAGCACAAAGGAAAATTCCACAGTAGGAACTTTTTTGTTCATGGTGCCAAGAGAGAGCATGACAGATGATACTATGAAGGTTGGAAAATAGGAATCTCATGCCGCTGATGTTAGAACCTCGGAAATAATGTATCAAAGATGTTGGAACATTTAGAATACAATCTTTTTACTGTTTCAATGTCATCAACATGTTGTTCTTGCTATTTTCTGAGACAGGAGAATTTATTGAGTCAATTTGTCTTCAACATGTTAAATGTACTGTGTGTAGGAGGGCAAGCTAACCTTATTTATAAAGTATTACAAGGGAGAATGCTAACTCACTTTTGCACTCTTGAAAACTGTATTTCTGGCAGAAAATACCACACATTCAACACCCAGGCAGGTGTGAGAATACTGTTTCTTAAAAGAATGGCTTCAACAGAGAAGAAATTTACTGGGGGATAACCCTGCCTGTGGTGTTGAAGATACACAGACAAGTTTATTTGGCTCTTGTTACTTTGCCTAAATTGTTCTCAGACCAGGTACTCATCCATCTTCCCTGCACAAATTATCTCTCAAAATGAGACCCTAAGATACCTTTTCTTGTTGACCTTGAAATATTGGTCCCCTTTCTGCTGCATGCATTGCTTTAATCTTCTCAGCTCCACCTTTTTAAACTTAATTTTGTGCTGCTCTTTGTGATGTACAGGAAGAATTTTTTTTTACTTTTTCTGCCATAGTGTTAATTTTGTTACCCCATTCCTGCGGGTTTTGATAGAGCAAATGAAACTCATCCCTTTGTATTTGTTTTATCTTTAACCCTGCCCACTTTATACCTGCTGTGTGATCCCAAGGGTCTCAGCTGTCCAGTCTGCCCCTTCTGACTGAGTTGGTCTTTTTGTCACTGTCTGGTACAACCTCTGCAGTACAACATCCCTCTCCACTGCTGTACATACTCAAATCCAGCTGGAAGTTGGGCTACTTTGTGCAAATTCCACATCTTGCACCAATATTCATGAGACTCCACCTCTCTAAGAGTTGCTTTCTGACTGAGGTGCTCTTCCTGCAAGTGATCTCCATAGTTCTGAACTTCTGTGGCTGTTCTTTTCAAGTCCCCTTTCTCAGCTGGTAGCTGCCAAACAGCTTTGGTATTTTCCCTGTTACTTTTCCTATACACCCATTTCCTGTACGCACACACAGCTGATATTGTGACTGTCTGTATACCTGTACCTATGTTCCCTGATATTTTCCTGCAATCTGTTTGAGATCAGTGGTTGTTTATTTCAAGCGTCACCCTGAAAATCTAATTTAAATAGATGCTCTTTACATTTTTAACTTTTGCCCTTTTCATTTTTTCCTGCACAAATTTCCCTTCTCAAAACAAATCATTCCTCCAGTCTCATCTTTTTCAACCCTTACTTTTTATGTTTTCTGAGCAGCTTTGTATTTCCTCCACTTTCAATGGCTACTGGTCAAACCTCAACACGTACATTTCTGCAGAGCAGTCATCCCATATAATTAAAATATCTAAAAACCCTTTTACCCCTTAGTGAAGGTAGGTTTGCTAATATTTCTAGATGATTAATTAATCCTTAAATGCCTTCCTGTTTCTGAGAGGGATGCCATATGTTTGAGTTTCCCCCCTTCAGCAGAGGTGACATAGCTGCTTTTGCTAATCATGTGAAAGGTGGTATCATATGCAGAGAGAGGATAACAAGCAGGCTGGAGCCAAACAAGTCCAAAGGGTTCACAACTTGAGAGGCATGGTCTGACACCTCTCTCCTTTTCTTCCCCACTCTGCCAAATACTTCTTCAAAACATGACTGGCTTCTCTTGCTAAAATAGGGGTCCTTGCCATACTGTGTCTTATGTCATAGATACTACAATCTGTTCTCCTTTGGCTTTATAACAGCAACTTTGCTTATTCAAGCTAAGCCACTAGAAGCCACAGTCCTTGGATGTCAGTCTCAAAGCTTAGTCTCTCTTTCCCTCTCCACTTTAAATTGTTGTGTCAGCTTTTCACACTGAGCAGAACGTCATCAGTTGCCTTTCAGCACTCAGTGCCTGTCTGGTGACATTTCTGTCAGCTGGAACCCAGCAAACACCCTGCTTCTACAAACTGGTATGGACCCTCCTCCTTCCCTGCTCTCTTAAACCAAACCCATGTGCCTGGAACATTGTGCTTGATGTTGTGCCTTGCAGCCTCACTTACCAGCTGCACTGCAGTAATCTTCTCATTCTTCTGAATCTTGCCATTAATTATATTAAATGTCCAAAATAAACAGCCCAGCCTTTAAATATCAAAACTAGGCTGGTGCTTTATGGAGAGATACATCTTATTGTTCACTGTGGAGTCTCAAGGAAGAGCAGTCTCTGGCTGAAAATATTGTCATGGTTGAGATGTTTGCATGGTCAGTCTTGTGCACATGGATCCTTGACCTCTAAAAATATCCTAATCTAAATAACCTTCTTTTCCTCAGTAGAGCTTGTTGTAATGTTTCTGGTCACTTAATTCACATTGCTTGAAAAACTTGGTTAGTCTGGAACCCTTGCTGTCTGGAAAATTTGTTAAGAACTGTTAATGACTTGTGGAGGTACTCTGGGAGAGATAGATGTGCACGTGCACACTGAGAACATGATTGCACGAGTGAAAACTCTAGAAAGAAGCTTTTAATGTTTGTTTTATCTGTTTTATTGTTACACACCATGTTTATCTCCCCTCACTGACATACCTGCTAACATTGCCTCACTTTCTACTGCTTTCATTGGGTGTAATGCATTCTTATACTAGTACTCCCATAAGTTTCTCTGGGTTACAGGTTACATGTGGCATGAGATCTCCTTCTCCTGATTTTTGTAGTTCAGATCATCACCTGCAAGAATACCATGTGTATGCATCCTGTGAACATATAAAATAATGTATGTAAAATGCTTTCAAGGAGCTCTACAAGTTTGTGGGTTTGAGGATATTTTAACTTAGCACAAGGCAGTTGAATAAATAATTCTTCTGTACCAATGTGTACAGATGGAGAAGTTGGATACTTCTTTCAGTTTTATTGCTTTTCTTGAAGGAGCAAAGAGCTCTGGTGGCAGAGGTCACATCTGTATCTGCATTTTGGACAGTGGCAAGTACTCAGTACAGTCCTTGGTATGTGGGCAGACCAATTCACAAATAGGGGTGCTTTAATAACATTTCTAAACTCAGAATTTGGGCACTGTTAAGGTCCTCTAGGACTCACACAATGTGAATCCATTTGGACTTAGAATGTTTGGAACTTTACAAATGCAAGACTAAACAAAAAATAAATAAATAAACCCCCAAACAACCAAAACTCTCACTTGAGATATAAAATTTGGATACTCTTCAAGCCACAAAGCAAAATGGGGTGAGAAACATACCTGTAGCTGTTGAAATAGGTTTGGAAGCTGGAAGAATCTCCAATTAGTCTCAGTGATGCAAATCCTTTAAAAGGCAAGAGCTCAGTGTGCTGGAGCAGGAAAAATTTGAGTTATTCCTCTAAAGTGGATGAAATGAGAGTGACATAAAAATATCTTTTTGATATCTGATGGTGTTAGGGTTTTAGCTAAAGTGTACTTGCACTAAGAACACATGACTTGTTATGGTGCACTGCAAAATGAGGTCTGTGCCCACACTGTAACCTTCATGCTTTTGGATTTTACTGTGAATGTAATGAATTAGAGCTAGGTTTGTCTAAATATGAGCAATAACAAGTGAGGTGCTTAAAATTCAGGGTAAAAGAAGAAAACCAGATGGAATTGCAGTGTTCCTGTAAGCTCCATGGAGCAGGCTCTAATTCCTTCTCAGCACTTGCACCATGCCCAGATTAATAGAAGGACCCTAATTATGGATCTGGAGCGAGAGAATAGACGATAAATTAATCTTCAAGAGACCCAAATCACAAAGCAATAGCATCTGAGAGGAAAATGTCATTAAACATGCTGCAAACATGCTGAAATTAAATCTACTAAGGGGATGCTTAGTCAGAAGATTTTACAAAGTTGGGTGCTTTGTCTACAAAATTCCTATTACGTTCTGCATGTATAGTAGGCGATGATTTCCAGTTTCCTAAATTTGTTATTTGTTAGTTTTTTTCCTAATTACTCTCCTTAATTTTGTTTCATTACTTCCCACAATGTTAAACCACATAAAAGAACATCTACAAAGTGAATGGTGCTTATTGCTATCCAAAAAGAAAGTATATATATAAAAAAAACCCTAGACCTGTTAATTCTGCAGCTTCTGAGGCATCTGTGCAAGGTCACCACAAAGGAAGATTCTCTGGTCTAGACTCAGTTCCACCAATAAGTGATTCTGGATGCCATGCAACTTTCACTGATGTTAACGTTGAAACTCAGTGTTTAGTGTATTGTTTTGAGTCATGCAGTATTATGTCTTGATTTACTTTGATAAAAAAGGAACTGAATGAAGAATAGATTAGAATAAGCAAGCTTTTTTCCCCTGAAAAAACAATTCTAGGAGGAGGATGAAAAAAGGGAATAAGCAAACTACTGGGAGAGGAAAAAATATAACTAAATTGGAGATTTGAATTGCTACACAAAGGATTTCTAAGCAATGCTCAGATGTGCCCTTAAACTTTGTCTTGTACCTCAAGTCCTGTGAGGTAAACCTGAGTTTATACCTTTGATGCTTGGTTCTGGAGAGGTTCATGGATTTTCTGCTCTCCAGGAAAAGCCCTAAGTAGAGAGAAGATGATTTTTTGGAATAGACTGATCTTCAAATCCCCTTTCATATGTTTTCTTTTTCCCCAAAACTGTCCTAACCATTAAACTACACAAGGCCAAATAATAACCTCAACTTCATTTGCACAACTTTCCTTATGAATCTGGCCACTTCTTTCCAAGTCTTCATTCTTCAGAAATAAAACACTTCAGGTCAAACAAAATGTTTCCTTTCACTTGAAAAGGAAAGTTTTTCCTTTCCTTAAAGCTGAAAGTGTAACTGTGGGTCATACTGAAGCCAAATGTATATTAGATTCAGCTACCAAAATCATTTATTAGCATAGCTCTATGGCAGGGTGTTTTTCATGGCAAATTAACAACTGTAGTGTGCCTTAGGACCTTTGGATGAAAGGGATTATAGAACTGGAAGGGATCATTAGGTCTATTTAATTTGCCTTTAGTAAAATGATGGAGGAAATAATCAGCATATTAAACATACATGAAATATTTTTGGAATGTGTAGTCTGTTGGAAAGGAATGAATAGTTAGTGTTATTAGCTGGAAAATGAAGTATATATAATCTACTGTGTGTGGTTGTCATCAAAGCCCTACTAGGAGTGCAAGACTAAATGTGCTATTTTTGCCTTCTTTTTCTTTCCTGCTTTGTTTGTGGCTTTGGCAGAACACAAAAAGACCTCTATAAAATGAGAGAGATTGTTTTCCATTTATCACGATTGCGTTTGAGGTGCTGTCTTCAGCATGAAGGCACAATAAGCTTTTCATTTATTATTTGCATTCGAGTAGGGCATGGAAGCCTAGGCTGATATCAAAACTCCGCCTCTAGGCACTCTGAGCTCGGGGGAAGGAAGGGTCTCTGCATCTGAAGAGTTTATGATAAAACAGCTGTGGCAAATGATGAGGGGTGAACAGACCCACTGCAGAGGAACCCTGTGTTCACCCCGTACCTGGAACATCATGCCAGTGCTTGCTTTCTGCCCTGCTGCCTCCCCTGATCCCTAATGGATGTGCATCCTTATTGGAAGAGTGTGATACATGAGTTGCTACAAAGTGCACATGTACTGTTGTGACAGAAATTTAAAAATAAATATATTCCTTTCACCTCCCAAATCTGACCTGGCAAGAACATTCATTTTAAAAAGCTGGCGGTAATGCCATACAAGATATTAATCAGCCTTCAATCCATACCCTTTGTAAGAGAAAATGGGATGGTACATGCCTAGTCTTATTTTATTGCAGTATTTTAACAACAGATGCAATGCTGCCTTTGTTATTATCCTTTATTCCTCAGACAGTGTTCCCCCTCCTAATTATTACTTGTCGTCTTCAGTAAGATTGAGAAATGGCATTTTTTTGAGCTCAGGTAAATATCAAAGCAATCTTACTTGTAATGACAGAGCTGCTTTCACTGGGGAGTGAAGTGTAATGAACTAAAAAAGGAATTTAATATGCTTTCCAAATTAAATAATGTATTAATTTCTGCTGAACAGTGGTCCCCAGCCCCCTTGAAAACAGCGGGTCTTGTATAAATACCTGCAAAGTTTGAGGCTGGTTTGGCAATCAGCAGCCAAGAAGCAAAAGGTAGACCAGGGCCATCTCCTTCAGCTCAAAGTCGCCCATGAGACCCATGGGTGGCCTTTGCCCAGGGCTCCCTGTGGGGACTCTGGGGACACTGGGCTGTGTGCTTTGTCTCTCCCCTGGTTTTGCCCCTTCCCAGCGGCAGTGGAGGACATGACTGACCCCATTCCCACTGTGTGAGTCCCAGGTTTGCTCTCTTGCCATCCATCACAAGGTGCAGCATTTTCCTCAGTGGAATCAGGATTAGACCTCCTCCTCAAAAATGGCCGGGTTTCAGCTTTTGTGACAGCAGAGAACTGTTTGAATATAGAAATTCTAAAGGTTTGAAAATCAAAGGCACGTTAAAAACAGGCAGTTCTCCTTAGTATTTCCTTAAGGCAGATACTCTTTTGTTTCTGGTACGTGTTTATTTAAAAGGAATGGGAGAAGATAAGGAACTCATTCAGCTCAGTAGTTTTAACCTCTTGGAGAATTCTTTAGGATTGTGCTGAAAAATCACTGCATTGAATGATTTTTTTTTTCCCCTGGCAACATTATTTTTTTCCTATCTGAAACATAATTTTTTACTTCAAAAAAGGAACAAAAAAAAAAAAAATCCAAACACTTTTAGGTAGAATTTAGTGATTACTCTCTGTAGCATGGCTTAAGGTCATTAATAGCAGCATTGCTGAGAGCAAGTGTGGGCACAAAAACCTGTATTCCACCACTCTCTACAGAATAATCATAATTAAGATATTCTTATCTAGGTAGAGAGAAACAGACTCTCAAAAGTGTTAAGAAATAAAGGAACAGTCCCTGAAACGGAGACATTTCCAGGCTATTGCTGATACAGTGGAAGTCACAGAGCTGGCCAGAAATTTGCTGTTTAAGAACTACTTAAAAAAAAAAATATATATAATTTTGTTCATTAAACTCAAATCCATTTCATTTAAGTCAATAGTTAATGGGTGAAATCATCTTTTTCACTCCAGTAATAAAAAAGCAAGGATGCGCTTCACAGGCTTGACTTTTCAGCTGCTCCATTTGTCTGTATATTACTTCTATTATTTGAAAACAACTCAGTAGTATTCATAAATATCCTTTATTTCTTTTAGACCGAGGTGACAAAACATCATTATTTTTCATTAAAACATAAACAAGAAGCTGTTTCAATCAGAACTCAGAAACAGCTATTCATCATTGGGTTTTAAGTAAAAGATTAAATTCTCTTGCACCACGACGACGACCCGGGGAGCACTCACATTCACACGTTCTTCCTAATACCTGGTAACAAGGTCAAAAATAAAAATAATGTGTAAAAAAACCACGGTTTTTAAGACATTCCCCCCTCCAAACTGGTGGGGTTTTTTGGGGTTTTTTTGTTTGTTTGTTTTGTTTTTTGGTTTTGTTTTGTTTTGTTTTTATATTAACAGGCTCTTTAAAATATTTCATCTGGAGAAGGATATCGGGAAGGCATTTCCTGTGAGGTACTGACCTCCAGTTTCCTTTTATTCTCTGTTTTTCACTCGGTTTTCGCCCCGCTTTCCGCGGCCCCGGCCCCATCCCGCGGCGCCTCCTGAGGCGGCCCGGGCGGGGCGGTGGCGCCCCCTAGTGGCAGGCGGCGGCCGCTCGGCCTCTCCCGGCCCGGGGCCTTCCCTCAGGGAAAGGCCGCGAGTGGTGCCGGAGGAGCGATCGCTTGGATGTTGGCCTTGGGAAATGCTTCACCGAAAGGGTAGCGAAGCGTTGGGACAGGCTGCCCAGGGAAGGGTTTGATTTGCCAGCCGGCAGAGTGTACCAGAAACTCGTGGATGCGGTGCTTAGTGTGATGGAAAACTCGCAGTGCCGCAGGTTTGTGTCCAAAAGGGAGACAGAGTCCTGTAATGTTATTCGAATAAAGGAAGAGGTCATGGGGTCTCTCAAGCTGTTGGGGCACGCAGCCCCCTTTTTAGCCTAATTTCCCAGACAAATCACCCTCTTTCTTCTCCCACTTCTCCACTGAAGTACTTGGGAAGTGCAGATTTCCCAAATTGCCAACTCTATGCCCCCCTCTAATATGCAGCCCCCCAACCTTTTTTTTTCTTTTTTTTTTTTTCCCTCTTATAAAAACCCACTATTTATAATTCTATTAAGTCTTTGTCCTTTTTCTCTAAGTTCAGGAATTTTACTCAGCCTTTATTAAGCAGCACTCTGTCAATTAGCAACATTTCCTAGAACTGACGGTTTCTTCCCTTAGTTCCCTATCTGCAAGTTCCTGGCCCTACCTACAGGCAGATTGCCATGGTTTGTTTGTAGCACATTCACCTTATTCATTTCATCAGGGGCATGCTTTGGTGGTGGTGTCAGTGCGAGGTTGCTGGTTGGACTCGATGACCTGGGAGGGCTTTTCCAGCCTTCCTGATTCCATGATCAGTCACCAGAAGATGAGCAGAAGTGCTGTGTTTCTCACAGCTCTGCTCTCCATCCTCTCCTGGCTTTGGCAGCCCTGCAGGGAGAACCTTGCTGAGCTGAACTCCCTGCCCTGTACTTTCCTGAAGTTTCCTCCACGGGACAGTTGTGCTCATCCTGATAGCTCAAGTGCCGCTTAGCTAAAAACTGGTGGGGCTGAGAAGGTCCCCAAGTAAATCACCCATATAGGCAAAGCAAGAAACTGAGCTGTTTCCTTTCCCTCCCAAAAGATATGAAAGGGGATAAATGAATGGTATGACACACAGGCTACAGCCTGGGCATGTTTCTCCCTTTTTCTTTCTAGCTAACTGGAAAATTTGCCTGCTTCAGACTTTTTCCCACAGAGGTGTGGTTGGGTGTTTGCCTAAACTTCGGGTTCTGTGTTCAGCTGGGGTCCAACAGCTGAACACAGAACTATTTATGGGAATAGGGCCTTGTGGAAAGAAGTCCTATAGGAGCTTGTCCTGTTTTCAAAGAAAGGAAATATGTGGATCCTTTATCTGTTGCAACTCTTCAGGTAACCCTGTTGCAGCTGGGAGAGTGAAGGGGATGATGACACTGCTCAGATCCTCAGCCCTGGAAACCTTAAACGTGCACTGAAGTATTTTTGCTGATGACCACACCACACACACTTGTAGTAGTTCGTCTCTACACTCTTCCAAGTTCTCGATCCTTATGCCCTATTGTTTTTAATATTTAGGTGCAAATGCTAAGCAGAGTCTGACCTGAGACTGAAGAAACACCTGTGTCCAGGCAGTGATAAGTAGGTAGGTGGAAAGTAACACAAATTGCTCAATCTGTTGATCAGTCATTGGGTGGCATCTTCAGGTTATTCTTTAATCACTGATGTGGCCTCAGAAGTGAGGCATTAAAAGGTAAATACTTTATGGATTTTGTTTTAAGGTTTTGAGACAGTGTTGGAGGCTCTTTGGAAGAAAAAAAAAAAGAAACAGGAACGACTCATTCAAAAGAGTGATATTCTTTTATTCCTGCTTTTGTATAACTTTCCCATTCTTATTCCTTACCCACAGGTGAAAAAGGGGATAAATAACAGAAACCGCCAAACCCGTTTTTCTCCATAATTTATATTTTTCCTTGGAAAAGTGAATTGCCTGATTTGTTTTACTTGAAAGGTGTTCCATCTATTCTTTTCTTAATGGAGAATGGATAAGAAATAAGTAAATGAGAGGGCTTCTTTCTCTTTACTTACATTGTCCTTTTTATTCTATGGAAGAAGATGGTTACAGAACGTTTCTTCCCACACACTCTTATTTTGAGTTCTGTGCCCTTTTCTTTGAGAAGAAGGGGCTTAGAGATCACAGAACTGAAATAAATCCCTCCAAAAATCTTTTTTTTTTTTTTTATTTTAATATTTCTTCCTGTGAGAAAGACAGTAATGCAAGGCAGCAAATAACAGAAATGTTTTCTTTTAAAGGTGGTACTAGGAATTAAAGTAGTGCTTTCTTAGGATTAAAAATTATTTTCCCTTTCCCTGAAGTGTCATCTGGAGTTTTTTTAAAGTTGTTTCACTTTTTTGGTCAAAAATCTGAAAGCTAAAATTTTCTCTTAGAGTTTCAACAGAGGCAGGAAAAAAAAGTGAGAAATTTGGCAGGAACAAAAATCCTGCCAAAGAGCTCCCGTACTTATATGAAGTGGAAAATGGAGCCATTGCTGGTGCTGCTGTTTCTTACTCAACTGACATCTGGTCTGTATGAGAAAATTCACATTGGTAGGGTATAAATCAGGTGACATCCAGTGTCCTCCTGGCCCCTTCTGGAATTAGGAACTCATTGGGGCTGTGGTTTCTAGGTAAAGCCTGTGTTCCAGGACTGTCCAAGTGGCTCCCTGTGAGCATATACTACCCTCACAGGAATGAAAAAGGGAGCAGGGTAAGGGAGAAACAAATCAGGAATTAATGCTTGCTCATCAGTGTGGTCAGAAATATGACAGTTCTGTACAGATTGAGGCTCTTCGTGCCAAAAAAGCAATCTTATATTTTTTGGAGTTGATAATTTTTCAGCCTGCGGCAACATTTAATGCTAATAAAACAAAATATTGTGATTATTTGAATATTAAGCTACTCCTGCAGGTGGACTGCTCAGATACCTCCATAAGCATCTTCCAAGCTCAGTGATGTCCTGCTCTGTGTTATTTGGCCATGGACTAGGCATGCCCTGATATGTTCAAAGCCATATGAGAAAGATGTGACAGAAAATGTCTAGGGGGAATTATTGCTGGGAAAAACCTCATCTTAATGATATTTCATTACCTGTTGACAGGTTACATACTGTGGCTTTCTGACATTTTGGTGGGTTCATTGAGATCTTTTGTAGAGCTTGAGTGTGAGGCAGTGATGTCACAGTCTGTGCTAGCCTGAGCCTGGAGAGCACACTTTGTGGAGGACAAATGCCACAAATCCCCATAAACCTGCATTCTTGTGGACTCCCCTTATCATGGTTGTTGGGAAAGTGCCCCAGAGAAGCTAAAACAGTGCTGTCTTGTCCTGGATATGCTTAATGAGCTGGTAGGCTGAATGCCCAGTCTGTGCTCATGCAGTTGTTATTAATCCTCAATAATTCCAAGCACATAAATCAAGAAGCTCTCCTGAGTTTCCTTTATAATCTCTGGAGGAAGGTTTCTCCCACCCCTCCCTCTGAATGTAATTCAATTCTTAAGTAAGGAGCGGTGCATCTCCAGAGGTGGTTTAGCTCACTCAGGTGGCTCAGATGAGATGGAATCAGATCACCATCTCTTCTTTAATAGAAATGCCAGGATAGGCTCCATTGCACCTGGATCACATAGCAGTGAGTGCCAGCTGCTGAAGAAATTTGGGAAGCAGAAATATGAGATGAGGAGCAACAAAGATCTGATCAGTCCTTTCAGTGCTGGAGAAGGGCAGGCAGGGCAGTGCTGACCCTGACATGACCTTATTCTGGCAGGCAGTGCCTGCTGAGTCAGCACTGGCTCATATCTCCTCTAGTGCTGGCCAAGGAGTGCCACTGCTTCCCCATCTTCTCCCTGCACAGTCCCCTGTGCTGCTCTCTCCAGGGCTTCTCTCCCTACGAGAGCCTTTTCCAGAATGCCTTGCTTTGCTACTCTCTTCTGTATTGTTTTCCTCCTTCAGTGAAGGGTCAGAGTTATTTACCCCCACACTTTTTCCCCAGAAGTGGCACAGAAGAGAAGCACACGTTGTGCTCCACAGGGGTGAGGGAGGTCCAAAGTGGAAGCTCCATTTACAGAGCAATTGAACCCACTGGCAGCCCTTTGCTGCTTCCCTACCTGCACTAACTAGAGAGCAGGTTTGGGGCTAAAACAGTAGAAAATTAACTTTTTTTTTTTTTTCTTTTTTTTTTCTTTTTGAGCTTAGTATTGCAGTATTGGGAATGTGTGGAAGGATATAGTTCCTTGATGGCTCAAAACACAGCCTTGGCCACAAGACCAGCAACAGGTACAGCCCTCGGGGCCTGTGTGGCACCCACAGCACCTTCATGGCCATTCCCCCACCCACATCCTTCCACAGCATCCATCTGTTTAGCTCCCGTGCATTGTTTGTGCTTTTAAACCCAGCAGATAGTTAGAAATACTCTTGCAAATTAGTTTGAACTAAAAATGCTTTTGCACTCGATTCTGGTTTCAAAAGGAATTCTAGTTAAAGCATCCCAGCTTCCACAGGGAGGCAGCAGAATACCTGACAATTTCTTTGCAACTTTAAACTTGTTCATTCTTCTAACAAACTTGCTTTTTCTTCTTCTTCTTTGAAAGAACTCTTTGACCCAGTATATATATTGTTTGCATTAAGAGGTTTTAAGAATTTGAAGTTCAGATGAAAATTCTTTTTTTCTTGCCAAGATCAAGCTTGCCAAGATCAACATTCCCCTTATTTCCCTCTGAGCTGCCACCAAAATGATTTACAAGTTATATAAGAGCCAATTTTGAAAGAAATATGCTTTTAATTAGAAACTAAAAATCAGGGTGACTCTTTTGAGACAGTGTAGTTACATTCTGTCAGTATTTCCATTATTTTCAGGGATTTATCACCTCAGGAGAAGAAAGCATTGTACTCCACTGAAACTTGGAATTTTAGAACTCAATACTAAAAATATAAAATAAGTAGAAAATAATACTATAAAGTCCAGCATTTCCCGACCAGGCATTCAAATATCATGGAGCAGACATCCACCCTGCCCCCTAATTATGTTATTGGCTTAAAAAAGGTGAAAGTTTTAAAATAATACAAATAGGGTTTTTTGTCTTCTGCCTTGTGAGACTTAATGATCTCTATTTTCAAAATCTTTCTTTGCGACCACAGGGGCTAAAAACATTTTGCTTTTTTTCCTTTTTCTAAATGGAATTTGAGATTTTTTTGCATGCTTGCATGACCCTGAAAGCTGAACTTCAGAAAAAATTTTCAAATATCAAAACTTCATATCTTCACTAAATTCAGCTACATGTAACTTTTCTGAGCTGCCTATATGCTTAGAATAGCTTGCTAGGAAAGAGATTAGAAATGTTTTAAATCGGAATGGACAAGCCAGGAATATTTAAATTATGTATTTGCTTCAGTCATAACTGGTTGAATTTAAATGTACCCTTCAAAGAAAAGATAGCTTTTCACATTGATTGAGTTGGTGGTTTTTGTTTGGGTTTTTTTTTGGTTGGGGTGGGGGGTGTTTGTATTTTTGGGGTTTTTTGGTTGGTTGGTGGTTTTTTGTTGGTTGTTTGTTTGGGGTTTTTTTGAATTCATACTTTCTAACTGTTAGCTTTTATCTACAGAAGAAGTGTCTCATTGCTAGGAGCAGCATCTATTTCTTTTATACTGTCCTGAAATAGTTATCAGCCTGCCTCTGAATTTCCCTTCACATGAGACATCCCAAATAAGCTTTCTCAGCTCCTTTACTCCATGTATTTCCAAAAATACTGCTCTCATGAGGAGTCTCTTAATTGATCCAGGGTGGCAAATTCTATGTTCCTGGTGAGACTGGGGGTTTTAGACTATTCTCACATGTTAACTGAGTTGACATCTGAGCCATAGTTTTGGCTATCTTCAGGTGATTGGATCTTGTTCACCTCATGGTCATTTCTTTGCAGCACAGTGATAGATTTGGTTTGTTCAACCCCTGTCTACTTAGGAAAAAGGAAGAGGAATATTTTGTATTTTTCTGTCCCTCAAAATTCTGTTGAAAGTAAAAGCCTTAAAAATTCTTTTTAAGAAAAAATATGTTTAATAAATGTGTTTTTAAGTAAAAAATGTGTGTTTACCACATACAGATATTTTCTTCATATCCTTTTTCATTGATCCACCCAAACAATGGGTTCCATTTAAAAAAAAATCTGGTGAAACAGGTGAGATGTAGAGAGAGGTAGAGGTAACTGCCTTGCAACGAACACACATAAGTCAGGGAAAGCACCAGAGTGGCTTACAAACATTACCAGGGGAAACTGAACCTGTAACCTCGAGGTGAAAAGCTCCAGAACTGGCTACCAGAGTTGTGAGCTGTGTAGTCCCTCTGGAACCTGGTTATAGGTAAAAGGTGGATGATACAATTTGAATAAGTGGTAGTGTCAGGCTCTGGTGAGGCACTGGGTTCCTTCTCCAGCTCTAACATTGCTCTCTCAGCTTTGGAGGTGCCTCATTCCCTGTGTAAGCTGCTAAAAGGGCAGGGTTAGAGGCCCAGGGGGAGATGGATGGTGTGGCATTAGGGAAGAGCCAAAAGGATAGCTCCAGCTCCATGGTCAGTGATAAACATGAACTGAAAGATTGGTAGTAGTTAGGAAAGTACCCCAGAATACACTGAATTTCCACAGCAGCAGCTGGAAGAAGCCACCAAGCTGCCAGTCCTGCTCCATGACCCTGGGAGTACTTTAGGTCCCAGACCCTGGTGGGGCCTGTCCAGTCCCCAGGGAGACAGGATGATCCTCAGCCTCTGCATAGAGGCATTGATGAGACTTTGATACTGTGATCTAAGAGGAAGAGCAGCTGCTGGGCATGGGGGGTGTGAGTCTTTCTGAGCCTTTGGTTCCTCCTCAGTGTAACTGATGATCTCTATTTTGCAGGATTGCTGGGAGGGTGAATGCATTAGTCACTGTTCCGGTGCACTACAGGGATGGCTGTTGTCAGGTAATTTATTAACAGTCTTTCCTTCTTTGCTGCTTTTTTTTTCTCCAGTGTTTGGTACTGGTATCATTGTGGCAGGTCCTCCTGGTATTCACAATTTTATTTAAAATAATCATATTATGATTAAAGAGCAAATGTGCATCAGTACCTGAATTCAAGTAGGAACCTGAATTCACAGAAACATAGGTCCACTGTGTCTCAGCAGTAAGAGGGAGCCAAGAACCTGACAACATGGCATCAATGAAGATTTTTCTGATGTTTTCTGTTAAATAGATTCAAAGGCTCTGATTCAAGCTTAAGAAATTCATCTGCCTTTAAAATTAGCTGATCTATTTTTCACATCATAGCTGCAGTGTTTCTGTTCTCTGCCCTCCCTTTCACTTCATATGTAACCACATTTTGGTGGTAGATGAAGTGATTCCTATATATAGCATGCAAAACACTTTGTGATCCTTTCAGGGAATAAGTCCCAGATATATCAGATATTTATTTAGCACAGTACTTTTTAGTAGGATCACGGACAGGAGCACAGCTCCAGTACCTGGCTTCAAGCTCAAAGCTGAACCTACTGAATGTGGCTTGACCAGAATATTTGAATAGTAGACATGCTGAGAGAAAAAAACCACAATTTTGTCTGCATCTTTGTTGCAGCAATGAGCTCCTCACCTTGGATTAATTGCAGTTTCCAAGGAAGCTGACAGTTCTGCCCATTTCCATAGGAAAGGAAATACCAAAGAGTACACTCAAAGGAGACCCTTTCCAGGAATTTAGGATTTGCTATACCTATCAGGTCAGATATCCTGTTCCTAGCAGCTGTCAGGACACGATGCTTCAAAGGAAGTTGGATGAGTTTACGTAGCCAAAGCATGACTAACTAAAGATGGAGAGAACTGAGGTAAGCATCTCTCTGCAGTGCAGGACTCAGCTTTCTGCCCGTAGGAGGAGATCTGATTACCCCTGGCTTAGTAAGTTGTATAGCTGTAATGTTAGTAGCAACCATATTCAGGCTTCTACAGCTTTGCCAGGTCATTACATTGTCCCTTTCACTTACCTGTTCAGCATCTGCTGTGTTTTCCAAAGGTTTTGCAACCAACACAGGGTACAGCTCAATGGGAAGACACAATGTAAGTTTGTGTGACCAGTAATGTGGTTATTCTGCATGTATTTTCTGCTGGGTCCTGATTTTTGAAACAGATGGAAAGTGGGCAGAGAGCTGAAAGCCTTAAGACCACTCAGCTTCAGCTGCTTTCCTGCCCACCAAATTACAAGGTCAGGCCTTCCCTAACACTTCTGAAAAGTGCCATATGCTAGAGATACCACCAGTCCTTTCAAGTGTCTGTTGACTTCAGAGGCCAGACATCTTAAATTACCCTTCGCCAAGTGTGCTACTGAGGCTTCACAACACCAAGTATTTTATTCCACGTATTCTTTCAATGTGCCTCATCTTTTGAAAGCTTACTGCATTAACTAAATTTGTCATCCAGAGCAAATGGACCTAAAGTTTTCTAAATTATCTGAAAATTAGGAATCTGCTTACTTCTCATCTGCCTTTCCATCCTCCTTGGAAATCAGAAGTCATGTGGTGTTGTGCCCCTGGTGCTGCTTCCTTGCTTCTAGGAACGGGTTGACTTGAAAGTAGGTTGATAATTCAGTCACACTTATCTTTAATTATCTCTACAGAAAAAGGACCCTTGAAAACGTTGAGTAGGCCAATAACACAGAGAAACAGTAACTTATTTCATACCTTCCTCAACTTCTACGTGTTTTTTCTGAAGTGTTAGGTGCAGTAGAAGGAGAATATTTGTTTTAAATTTTGTTGTGAAAAGGTAGGAAATAAAAGAGGCTCTATTATTCCAAATAATTTCATTTTAAAACAGAACATTCCTTCTCCAAATCTCTTGAGATATCATACATATCCTCTAGCACAGGAAAATCAATAGATAAAAAGGTTCCAGTTCAGTTTCCCTTGGATGTGATCAAGTACATTCAAATATTGAATGATAAATAGGCTAATTTACACATCTGCCAAACTGGCATTAGCATTTTACTAACTCCCTGCAGTGTCATGAGGTTTAATTAATGGTTGTAAAGCACTCCTCTGAATGAAAGGTATGACTTTTTACATTTGAGATTATGTAGATCCATAAGTTTCTGCTGTATTTGTAACAGCTGTCTAGAAGACTAATGGCTTTGCAGATTTACTGCTGTGCTCTGCTGCTTTCTGCTAGCCTGCACTTTTTGCAAGTTTGCTACTGGTAGTAACTTTCAGAGCTTAAAACCAATCCTAAGTTTGTTTACAGCTAAAAGACATCTCTTAATTGTTCAAGGCAATTTCCTTGCATTCTAGTACCTGTAACTTATGCCATGTCCAATTAATACACAGTGCACCACATTATTCAAAGGAATGGTGGTTTTCAAGTAACTGTGGAAAAAAATATCATTCTATGCCGCCTCAATGAGACAACCCAGTGAAGAAGTGACACCTTGTCTGACTGCAGCATCACGAGGGTGGCTGCAGGAGCCAGGTGACATGCACTGACATCTCTACAAATAGGTTTAAGAAGAAGCTGGGTAAAGTAACAATCCAAAATATTTGTGCAGTTCTTATCTGAAGGCTCTCTCTCAATTTCTGCTTTAGCTCAGTGTGGTCTTGCATGTTACCCCCTTGAGACTGCCCAGAGTATTCCAGTGAGATAACCAGTCCTAACTAAAATTCATGATGGGACCATCTAACTGAGGTATAAAGAGGTATAAAGGACATTTTATTTATTTTTTTTTTTTTTCAGCTCCTTACCCTCTGTTCTACTCTATCAGTGTGTCTCCTGCTAATTTAGTGCAACTGCCCTTTTTGGGTGGTGAGAAAGAAAGAGATGAGAGTGAATGCATGGCCTTAACTTGAGCAGCAAAAATCTGCAACCTGATCAAATATTCACTGATTTTGGCCTTTGCCTTTTGGAGTGCTCCATATCACTCGGTATTGTTTACTTGATCCAAAAACATAATCATTTTTTTCTATCAGTGGTTTGAAAACTAAAGAGAAACAAATAGAGCATGTGGTTGCCTTGGTCACCCTGAAGGTGTCCTACCCCCAGCTCCCATGGAGGTGCTGTATCCTGTATTCCTGAAAGCAGAAAGACTCCCCAGCTCTGCAGCTGAGCCCCAAATAATCCACTGCAATGCTCCGTGCCTTGTGCCAAATGGAGTCAGTAGTCTCCTGAGGCTGACACAGCTGTCAAATCTTGACAGAATGAGTAAAAACTAGGTAGGTTTTTTTAGAATTATCCCATAATTCTGTCAAATATATCAATATTAGATCCAGATCGAGGCAGGGTATCCTAGGCCTATGCAACTAACAAGTGAGTTATTTTACTTACAGAAGGATGTGGCTTTTGGCCACATCAAGTAGAATGATTAACCCAAAGTGGCATTATACATTCTTTATTGTTGTATTGATCCTAAATATTGGGGACTGCCAACAACAGCCATCTCTGCTTTAATTATTTTTATTTGTATTGGCAATGTAAAGACCAGAATATGGAAGCACATATTCTAAAGTGTTTGGGTTTTTTCCTTGCCTTTCCTTAGGATAACCGATTTAGATTCAATTGTTTTTAGAACCCAGCAGTTCTCTGGCATGTATAACCAGAAATAATCCTGAATCAATCCAGATGTTGACATATATTTTGATAATTCCTTTACTGCCTTTCTAAGACATGCCTGGTGTTGGAGATGCACTTTTTTTAACCAGCACCTCTTGTCTGTAGAGCTGGAAAGCAGCCCTGCAAGCAATTATCACCTCTGCATCAGTGTTGGAGCAAGAAGCAATGCTGCACCAGTACTAGTGAAGGACTGAAACATATAAAATGGTCTTTGGAGCTTTAATTACTCAGCAGTTACTCACCCCACAGCAGGTCAGCAACAAACCTCAATCACCATCATTCTATTACTCTGTTTTTAAATGGTTTTGTTTTCCTGTGAGAATTATGACAAAAAACACTGTACAAACCTTATGTGAGCTACAAGTGACTGCAAAAAACATTCAAACAGAGAAAAAATTCATTATTGGTGACTTAAATGAACACATCCTGAAAGGTAGTGAGTGATGCCTCTATGAAATGCTTTAGGATACAAGTTGAAATTACAAATACATGGGAGTATGTAAGAAGGGCAAAGACCAGGACAAGCAAATAGAAGTATCACTGCTCTTGCATATGGAAGAACACATCTAAGGGTCTGCAATTCCTGTAAGTAGGGGGAAGTTGCTCCTGTAGGATGGGCTTTTGCTCCTGCTAACAAAACAGTACTGCTGGAGCTTTTTGCCAGCCTCCTTCCATTGACAGAAGCATTCCCAGGGACAAAAACCATGAGATCTTGGTAAACACCCTGTGACCCCCCCCCCCCCATTTTTTTTGCAGGGAAGCACTAGAAGCTGGTAGGAGTGGGATATGCCAGTGGATAGCCCTCTTGTTCTGGGCACTTCCCAGGAGCCCTGCAAGCTGCTGTTAGGGAGGTGTGGTGGGTTGACCCAGGTGTCCACCAAAGCTGCTCTATCGCTGCCCTTCTCACTCAAATGGGCAGGGGAAAGAAAATATAACTAAAGGCTTCTGGGTTGAAATAAGGACAGCAAAAGATCACTCACTAGTTACTGTCATGGGGCAAAACAGACTCAGAGAACTTAATTGAATTTATTACCAATCAGATCAGAGCAGGATAATGAGAAATAAATCTTAAAATCCCTTCCTCCACCCTTCCCTTTTTCCTGGGCTCAATTTTATTCACAAATTTTCTACCTTTTTCCCTGCAGTAGTGAGGCATTCCCAGGAATGGGAGCTGTGGTGAGTTGGTCTCACATAGTTTCTGCTGCTCCTTCCTCCTCAGGGGAAGGGCTCCTCATACTCTCTTCCCACTCCAGAGTGGGTCCCTCCCACAGGAGACAGTATTCCAGAAACTTCTGCAACGTGAGTCCTTCCTGCAGTTCTTCACAAACTGCTCCAGAGTGGGTCCCTTCCACAGGGTCAGTCCTTCAGGAACAGGCTGCTCCAGAGTGGGAGCAAACCTGCTCCATCCTGGGATCCTGTCTCCACAGATTCTACCAGGACCCTGCTCCAGCACAGGCTTCCCTTGGAGTCACAGCCTCCTTCAGATGTCCCCCTGCTCTGGTGTGGGATCCTCCAGGGGCTGCAGGTGGATCTCTGCACCCCCTGCCCTCCAGGGGCTGCAGGGCTCGGCCACCTCTCTGTGGGCTGCCCCACGGAATCTCAGGGGAATCCCAGCTCTGGAGCCTGGAGCAGCTCCTGCCCCTCCTTCTGCCCTGCCCTGGGTGTTTGCAGAGCTGCTTCTCTCATGTGTTCTCACCCCACTCTTCTCTGTACCCGATTACAGCTGTGCAAAACCTCTTTTTTTTTTTGTTCTTAAATCCATGATCCTGTAGGTGTCACCACCTTCTCTGCTAGGCTTGACTTTGACCTGGAGGTCTGTCCTGGAGCCTGGGCTGGCATTGGCTCTGCTGGACATGGGGGAGGCTTCTGGGAGCTTCTCACAGAAGGCAGCCCTGTAGCCCTCCCTCCACTACCAACAGCTGGGCACACAGACCAAAACCAGGAAGGGGCAAGTGCTGCAGCCATGCAGTGTCCTGTATCACCTCCACAGGAAGAGAGCTGAGATTCAGCCTTGCTGGCCTGGGTCAGACTCCAGCAAATATTCCATTTGTACAACTGAATTGGAGGAGAATGGAAGAGGGAAAAATAACTGTAGACATTTTAAAGCCGAGAATGAAAGATTGACTTAATAAACAGAATTGTGCCATAATACTGCAATATATCCAGAGAGTCTCTATGCCTCCTTTGTGTTACCACCCACAAAGTTTGCTTGCAGCTGTGTGGCACAGTCTGCAGACCAACTGAAGGATGTGTCATGCCACTGAAATCTGTTGTTTCATGACTTGAAATTGCATCTTTTGTTTGACATTTGACCACATTTGTAGTTCCTGAATTATTTTCTGTTGACATTTCAAGAACTAGATGGTGTTTCTAAGTAAAAGTGAATCCATCCATCCTCTGTCAGGAACACTTTTTGTCAAATAAAATAGTATCCTTCCTTTTTGTCCTTTAACCAATTATTCTTTAATCTTTATTCAATATATTCCTTTTACCTGAAATGCCACATAGCCCTGATGCTACACTTCGCAGATTCAATGATTGCTTTACTAATCTTGATTCGCCCTTCAATTTCATTGATTAAGTAAGAAACCAACTTGCAAGCAAATGGCCTGAGGAACAAATGCAAGAGAATTATATCACACAAAACCAGTCCAGTTCTTCTGTGCAGTCCCTGTTTTGCACAACACTGTCTGGCTGTATCAGGATGCAGTTCATGGACAAGCTGCAGTGCACTGACAGGCTCTGTTCCTTGAGCAGGTGAGAAGGGAGTGTCCCACTTGGCTTTGTGCTTGTGGTAGATGCTAAGCTCTCGAGGTTTATTGGCTGTGGGCCTTTCCTACTGTTGGAGAAATTTTGGCCGGCAGTGACTGTTGAACAAGACATGTCACTGCCTTTCAGTTTCCAGTCAGAGGATGCATTCCCTCAGCCCCAACATGAGGTTGGGTTATCCCCATTGGTCTAGGGAGACAAATAAGGTCATAAATAGTGCTTTGATGGTTTAGTACTGGGTTATGGCTCAGCCACTGCATAGGGAGCTGCAATGTGTGCTCAGTGACATGCACCCACAGGCCATCTGCTTCTGTGCTGATGTGATTTATAATGTAGCTAACAAGGCTCCATTGTGGATAGAGGTGTCACAATATGTCCATAGCAGTCCATCTGAAAAAAAAAAAACCAAAAACCAACAAAGCCCATTATGAATTGAAGTTTTCTAGTGTGGTTTCATCCAGCAGACAGCTAAACGTGCCACAGCTGTTCCCTCTTTTGCCCACACCGGGATGGGGGAGAAAATCAGAAAAAAGGTAAACTCATGGGCTGCCATAAAGACAGATTAATGAGACAGAAGAGGAAGGGAAAATAATAAGGTAAGAGAACATGCAACAGAAGTGATGCTCAGCGGAATTGCTCACTACCTGCTGACTTAGGCCCAGCCAATCCCTGAGAAGCAGGTTCCTACATTCCAGTCAACTCCCCCAGTTTCATTGTTCAGCTTGAGGACATATGGTCTAGAATATTCCTTTGGCCACTTGGGGTCAGCTGTCCTGGCTGTGTTCACTCCCAGCTTCTTGTGCTAGCCCAGCCTCGCTTCCTGGCAGGGCAGGAGAAGCTGAAAAATCCATGATATAGTGTAAGCCCTAAACATCTAAACAACTAAAACATCAGTGTGTTATCAACACTATTCTCATCTTAAACTCAAAACACAGCACTGTACCAGCAACTAAGAAGAAAATTATGTATATCCCAGCCAAAACAGAACATTTTTTTAAGTGTGCTTTTGAAATGGCTCAAAGTACAGTAGGAGCCCATGGCAGGGTCCGGACCGGTCCCTGCATTCAAATGTCACTAGTCAATTCTCATGTCCCATTTAGGTTAAAATATTTCATGTTCTTGGTTTTGAGACAAAAAGTTTGGACACACACTTAATGTCTAATTCAATAATGTGTTAGTGAGTTAATTATACTGAGAGAGCAATTTTATTTTACTGGCACCAAAAATTTCAACAAATGTCAAGCAAGCTGCAAATGAGGCAATTCCAGACTGGGCTTTTATTGAATTAAATGGATTATTTCCTTGGTGCCTTCAAAGTCTTCAAATATGTCTGGAATCTCTTGTCCATTTCTCTGAGTCTGCCAAAGCCAGATTATTAAAATGGCCCATTTTCCATAATATCGTCCTGGGTTTTTCTCATCACTCCCCTGATTATTATAAATTGCGTGGTATGATATTTCAGAGGATTAATATTCCATCTGCTCTGCACACTGCCAGAGGATCAAAACACTTGGCTGCTTCAACTCGGACTTAATCTGCATGATAGGCTAACCCCTGTAAACACCCGAGTTGCTCATGGTGGGCTGGTCTACATGGGTGGTTTACACTGATGGAAAGCTGACTATCCATATTCAGAGATCTGTATCACACATCATTGACAAAATGCTCTTTATTCTGTGAGAGCTTTTAATTCTGTTGAGATTAGCAGCACTGTGGCAGTGGAATAAATACTGTTGAGAATCAAGTTAATTTTTTCTGTGCTATCATGTTTTGTTAGCTGTCCAGTTCTGTTCCTGTATTTCTTTGTGTCTAGTCCTGTACATCTGCCTGAAGATTCCCACTTCTGGCCATCTGCTGCAGCACATTGGTAAAGGAGCAAAAGAACCTATTCCTCACTGAAGGGGAGCTAGCATTAGTCCCAAAGCTTTTTGGGACACCTACCCACAAGCCTGAATACATGAAGAAAAGAAAATAAATCCCAGCAGTAATAGGTAGCAGCCAGCAGTTTGTTTTGATATGGTTTTTGTTTTCAGTGTTCTGTCTCAACAGCATAGTCTGTACCACCCTGTTTACAAACTCTTCAGCTCTAGAGACTAAAGGAAAATAATATTGGCTCAATAGTGAGCCAGCAGTGAATAAGTATTACATGACAATTTATACTCTTTATCTGTGACAAAGGTGAGCTTCAATTCAAAGAGGAACATGCTTCTGGTAATTTTTTAACACTCAGAATTAATGTGGAGTGTAAATACTCAAACACAGTCACGACAAAACAGTGTTGTTCACTTAGAGTGCTTTGTGGTTCTTCTTCCTCAGTGTTTCTCTGCTGGTAGCCTTTGCTGACCAGCTCTGCTGCAACTACTTCTGTTCACCATTGATGTCCGAAGGGAAAGGAAAGCGTTCTGTGAAATTACATTGTAAGTGGTTTTGTGATGCTTATTTGTACATCTTTTCATCTCTCACTGAACAGGGTCAGCATGCTAAATTCATAACTTGCTGCAATCCCACTGTAATACCTTAAATGAGGAATAAATCTGGTACGTTGTATCTAAGTGGTTACTGAAATCATGGCATGTAAGTTGTTTAATCTCCTGTTTATCCTGTCCTGAATCTAAACTATCCGCAGCTTCAGAACTTTTACTTGCTGATGTGGACTCTTTAGAAGTTGTTTCCCAACTCTTCTTTGGTCCCCACTGTTTTTTGGTCCCCAGTTAAACTGCTAAAAAACATTGAAACTGTGTGTGAGCAAAAACGTATTATCTGTTATTTTTGTGTAGTTGAAGCTAACAAAGCCTACCAAAAACCATCCTGCTGAGTTTCATACAAACATTCATTCTTCTCTGTGGCCAGGATTCAGAACCTGAAACCTCCCAAACCATCGCAGAAATTTCTCTTTTGAGAAATTGAGTCTAACAAGGCTTTGAGAGCCCTCATCTGTTGTTGAACTCCTAATTCAATTGGAGTGGAAAAAACACAGAGGCAAAGAACACAGGTTCTTAACATAGAAATTGTATTTCTAAAGGACTTGGCTGTACAGCCCTTGGGAAACAAGACCAGCTGCATAGTTCCATTAATCCAGACCCACTACTTCCATATATCTGAAATTTTATCATAATTTTGTGAGTCTTGCCCCTACATCTTGAGTCTTGCAAGAAAGTCACTATATGTAGCTGTCATTGACCTGCAGCAATGACTGCTCCTGTGCAATCCTCATCTCTCTTCCATGTTCTCCACCGAGATCCTGTTCCTGGAGCCATCATGCTGCAGTTGTGGTCTCTTACACAGGAGATGTCCTGGTGAACAGTGAAGGGTCAGGAGCTGATGTCCCCAGCACATTCCCTGGGGTTTTCATTGTGATGGTCTTTCAGTGAGGTAATTTTGTTTGACTGAACACCTTGCAGTACTATGGACTGTGGACCTTACCCTCTCTACTGCCCTACTTCTGCCTTGTTTTTTGGAAATTTTGAATTAGAAAGCTGTAATAAAATAATAAATAATCTCTTGGGGACGTTTAGGAGCCAATTTAGAGCAGCACAACACCCAATGTGTGTGTGTGCAGATCACTCTGCATGACTAGCTTAAGTGGCAAGGGACACTTTTTGAAGCAAGTATGTTTAGCAGGGCAAATACAGACCCTAAATAGTAAGGATTAATTAGTGGAACTTACTTGTAACATTCTGAAAAAGATCCTGGATATTCCAATTAAATGAAGCTGGATTTTTTTATTAAGGTATAATGGTGTGAATTATTCTTTATGCCAGTGCTAAGCATTATTATTGGGCTCTTGAAGATGAAACCCTCTATTTTTTGAGTGTGCAGCCACAGTGAGAGTCCAAAGTGCGAATTGCCCCAATAATTTTAATTGTTCTCCAGAACCCAATTTGCTACCAGATATTTTAAACAGTCAAGAAAGGGACAGTTATTGTAGCCCTGAGAGAGTCCCACTGAAAGATGTACCATCCAGTGGAAATAAAGACAAAATATGGTCCTAACGAAAACCAACCTTTCTAGTAGTGAAAGGTATCACATGTGGAGTGAAAGTATCCATACCAACTTCTACACTATTTCTTTTGAAAAAGGACTGTGAGATTCAGTTCTTCACCTAACCCAATTTGTTCAGCAGCTGTTAGCTTGACACAAATGGAGGGAAACAACACATTCTGAAAAGTAATCAGTTTTGAAATTTGAATACATGCTAGTGTCTTTCTTCACTTTCACAGAATAGCATCTTTCATCTGAAGAGTTCAAAGCATTCCTCAAATAATTTATTACATCTCACCACCTCCTCTCTAAAGCTTTTAAATATTATTTTCCTCATTGCAGAAGATGGAAAAATAGAGAAATCAGAAAAAATAAGTTACTTTCCTAAGACCACACAGTGAGTCAGAATCAGAGTGAAGAGTACAAGCATGAAGTGATAACTTCAGCTCTGCCATTCCAAATGCTGGATTATAGTTTGTCTGTAACATTCCCTACAGGGAGAAGTAATAACTTCCTGAAGAACTGCTGCAATTCAACCTGCAAGTTACTGGGACAGATGTGTTAATTACTGGATGAAATTCTGTCACCTAGCTATTCAAAGGGTCAGACTAGATGGTCAGAAAGGTCTTGTGTTTAGTCTTAAAATAGTAGAATCATTGCCACCATACAAATCTATTTGCCCTTTCTCTCCTTCCAGCAAAAATCAGCAATTAGTCGTGTTGAAAAGCTTGCTATGAAACTATATTTTTCAAATCCAAGGCATATTATGCCAGAGGTTAGCAAAAATAGCTTTAAAAATCCTGAAAAATTGACAGATTGAATCTATCAAATCCATTTTTAATTTTATTTTGACAAAAATTCACACTGGGGCTGACAGCTCCTTGTAAAAACAACGTTGCTGACTGCAGTTTGAAACACACATGCCATAAAACCTCGGGAACAGGATTTATAATAGAAACCTGGCAGTCTCCTAACTCTACCAGTATTATCACCATGTGGGACAATAATATATTAGGACCATACTTCAGAGCTCCTTCATTAGATTCTGACATATGGAGGAGAAAAGAGACCCTGAAAACTAGGGAGGACATAGAGTGCAGTCTCAGCTGTGCATATTTATCATCTAAATCAAGTGAAGGCTATTTATTGACTTATTGATTCTAATTCAAAATGAGAACTTAATTAAAAGTTTAGTTCATTACCACACAATTACGTGGCCCTCAAGACATTTCCAGGATAGTAAAGTGCACATTTAATCATGTGGTATATTGGATCTTCAGTTGTTATAAATCAGACATTAGTGGGGCCATGCTAATTTACACCATCTGGGGACAGGGCCTATTAGTTTTCTATGCAGGAGACATTTGTTATGGTTTTAAATAAGGGAACTACAGTTGAGTGTTGCCCTTTGCTGAGCAATAGTGCTAGCTTCCAACCAGAAGGCAAAGCAGTGATGAGAAATTTAGTTTTGGTGCCCTATATACCACGTACATATACCAGCCTCTGCTCAAGCAGCGTGAAGGACTGTCTGCCAAAATTATAATACCAAGCCCCAGAGAAGCTGTTCTGCCTTGGAAACAGGCTTTGGTGACTCTGCTAAGAGAAATTCTGGCAAAGAACAAACTTTTTTGCCAATTTCTCCACAGAAGCACAGTACTCTTGTATCCAGATGCAGCCAGCATCTCCATCAATGTGCTGTGCTAACTCTGACATCCCTTTTGGTTCTCAGCCTCACAGGGCTGCACCTACACCTCACAGCTTGTGCTGCTTCTCCTCAACACAGCCAGTGTGGAAGAGTTTGGTTATGTAAAATTGCCTTCTGAGGTTCTTCGAATGCAGCAAATTTAGGATTTGTCCCTGCAAAGGATGAGAGTCTTAACTATATTTGTATTCACCTAATGCAGCATTCCAGGGCATAAATCTTGAGGATTTTTGTGTCTTTCTGTATCTTTTGATCATTTTTATGTATTTACAAATAGTCAGAACTGACAGGCTGGGAATCAAATTGTGACAGACTTTCACATGCAGGCATGAGCTGTATTAAGCCATAGAGCATTTGAGGGCAATGTTCATGTAGAATCATTGCATATCTTCAGTGACTGAAGTTCATTCTCTAAAAGAGAAACTCCAATAAAACCTGCAGAATGATACTATGCAGTGTGATCCACAATAAGGGTTTGAAACTTTCATTTTGCCTGGCATCTTTATTCAGCTAATGCTTTCCACCTCTGAGCCTTCTAAAAAGAATTTGGGCAGACAATTTCTACATATGCTGATATTTTGGACTCTCAGCAGTACTGTGGAGTGGGCTAATGTCAAATTAATTTTATTGCACTTCTGACCTAAGGGACTAAAAGATTTTTCAGGTGGTATATCCTGTTCTTCAACACATGAGCCAGACACCAGCGAGGAAGCAGGACTAGAAAGAGTTTTCAGTCAGTTTTTGGCTCCCAGCTCCCAGGCTGTTACTCACAGTTAAAGTGCAGCTGGCCAGGTAGGTGTGAGCTGACTGAGCAAACAGCACAAACCATACCTGTTCAATCTGAAACAAGGCAAGGGCAGAGGGAGGGGAGCACAGAAGGGCACCAGACCCAGCCAGGAAGCTGCATTCAGGCATTTGTCAGCCAGCAGAGATGAAGGCTGGGCTGCAGGAAGCACAGTGATTACTCACCACAGGTACATGTGCTCCTGTGACTGCTGGGGTGGTGGCAATAGTCAGAGAACAGAAGCCTTAAGTGAAGAGCTTTTGAAAACTCTGTAGCCCAAGGAGTATCTGTAAGGAATTGACTGGGGGAACAGGCATTTTAATAGCTGTTTATTAGGTGCACCTGCTACACTCAGTGTTCAACCCAACAGTATTTTCCAGCTATTGATTGAGCACATCCCAAAGCTGCTGAGGAGCTGTTTTTACATAATGCTGGATACTGTGTGTGACTGCTCTTCTCTGTTGCCTCAGATGTTTCTGTAACAAGGAGACACAGACTAAGATGGCCCCTGCTATGTTTGCTTGCAGTATCTCCAGCTGGCAAGAACCCATGTTTTACCCATTGCAATTAGAGTAATGGTGTGTGCCTTTCTAGTGCTCACAGCTCAGAGCCATCACACTGAGTTTGTAGCAATAGCTGCATGAGACATTCTGCTCTGTCAGATCCCGTTTACTCTTTCACTAATTGTCTTTTTTCCCTGTTTATGCTTCTCCTAGGCTTAGTTTTGGCAGGTTGAGATCACACAATGTGTTTGTGTGTGGCCAGTAAATGTTACTGGAAGGGGCAGAGGTGTGAGTAAGGGTAAAAGTTTGTCTTGCAGCCATGCTCTGTGCCATAGCTTGTAAACCAGAGTCAGTTTTCATTTAGCAGAAATTTTTGTCATCTGAGAGAGAATTTCCCTTGGACTCTCTGAATCCTACTGAAGTCTGAACTGAGTATTCAGGGTTAGCAGAGCTAAAACTGCCATCAATGTTAACAGAGCAATGCAACCAAGCAGTTTTTCAGTGCTTTTCAGGTTTGCAGAAACGGATCTGATTTCTTTTAGACAAGTAGTAATTGCTGGGTTAAATCTTTCCTATGTCAGTAAATATGTAAATATAAAAACCTATCAGGCAACACAATATAGATTTGATCCTTCTTTCCTAACCTCCAGTGATTTTAATAGAGCAGGAAGAAGCCTAATGAAATTTGTCAGGAGATACTGCTGAGATCTGGTGGCTGTGGCAGCTGAATGCTGGATAAAATGTAGTAAATGTGATCTTCATATAGTGCAGAGTGCTCAGGTTGAGTTGTTGACCTTTTACTATGGCTCCTTTGGCAGTTAAACTCACATCTTTGAGTCAAAGAAGTGTTTTCATACAAATGAATTCTCTAATGCAGGGCTCCTGCAGCTCAAGAATGGTCCTGATTCTTTCATTACTGTAAACTGTTGGTTTTAGTGAAGCTGCTCACAGGAGTTCGGCTCTCTTAATCTTGCCCAGTGCTGGAAAATTTTACTTTCAAACATTTTTTTACTCAGTGTGACTTCCTGTGGCTACTCTACTGCACAGGTTTGTTGGCTGTTAATAGACTGGCCCGTAAGCTAATTCTTTCCACGTTCTACACAGTAGCTTTTTTCCTCTTCTTTTGTAAGGAACTTCAACAAAGATGGATTTTAATGCTTTTTTTTTTTAGCTGTTGAAACCAAGGCTAGGGGAATATATCTAGTGTACCTAAATTCCTAAGGCAGCTCCTTGGCCCAGAACAAGTTCTGATTTGCAGTCTTCCTTTCTTACTGCTGCACAACGATAACAGAAATATAGTAAAAACAGGAGATATTTTATGTATAACCAAAAATCTGTCTTGTGCGGGGTGGGAAAGCATCAAGTTTCTTAGAACTGAGTGTCATGAGATATATGTCTGCTCTGAGGCACTTCCTTTCAAACCATTTTTTCAGTATTTTCATATGTTCTTATATATTTAGGCAGAGGGCTGATTTTTCAACAGTACTAAAACAGAGCTGGATTTGTCACATCAGATGTTTACAAGATCTTTCCCCCTCTCTGTCCCATTGCTCTCTCCCCATGTATGTTTGCATTCTTTTTAGTGCTAATAGCAGAGCTCCCTCAGAATTTTCAAAATCTAAGGGAAGAATTTTCCAGAAAAAAAATTCTGCTAAATACTGCTTGTTTTCAACCCTCCTGCAGAGTATTAAAAGACAATGGAATTTCTTCTCACTAAAAAATTTCATAAAGTCTAATTGTGCTTAGAATTTTTGGATTTTTTTTCCAGTTTTTTGTGGCTTCTGCTGGACCTTGGGTTTTATGCTGTTTGATTTTTTTTCTTTTCCTTTGTAGGCAAAGATAGCACCTGATTTATCCTTAAACCTGCTTCTAGAGGAAGCAGGTTTAAGGATAAATCAGGTGCTATCTTTGCCTACAGAAGAACTCTGAAGAACTACAGAAGTAGAAGAACTCTGTCACCTTTCAATGACTCAGGTGTGCAGGTTTTCTCCCTTCCTTTCTGAAGGGAACAGATGGTCCCATTAGAAGCCAATTTTCTTATAACAGTAATTCAAATACCCATTGATTCTTGGTCCTGCCTTGCCTAGTGACACTGCGGTGCTGTCAGTGACGTGCCAGTGTGTGACACCAGGACAAACGTTTGCTCAGCAGCAGCCAGTATGCCTGCTCTGGGGATCATAAACTAACTTCTACAAACCTTTCCAAAAAAATGGGCATTTTAGCTTAAAATATGTGTAGTTTAGATTGTATGACTGTTAAATATGAAGTGTTACCTTCAAAAGAAAATCACAGATGTTATGCCGGTTGCAATTCATTTCTCGAAAAATATTTGAGTTAGGATACAATCTAAAAAGAACTTATATTTTTCTGACCACTGCTAAAATTTTCTTTACTGAACTGTACTCATTTTAAAAAATTTAATCAGAGTTGCTGCTACCACTTCCTGCAAGGTTTAGATTTGGTTGTTTGCTCCACTGTCTGACTAGGGTTGCAATCATCTGTAAACACAGGGGACATTTAGAGTTAATAAAAGGAAAACATTGAAGCTTTGATCAGGAGAAAAGGAGGAGGTGGGTTTTGTTTTTGAATTTCTTCTTCATGATTTTACAGTTTATTAGCACCAATTTAAACAAGCTAATAGGTTCCAATTACAACAAAATAATTGCAGTTTTTTACAGAGCCACTAAGAAATAACCTCCCTCCCATTTTAACCTTTCATCTTGGTCTCATTCTTATCTGTGGACTGCCCCTTTGCCCTCTCCTTCCACTTTGCCTGAAAAATAAGCAGAAAAGACAGTTTACATTATGTCTGTACACACATCCAGGTTTTTTTAATATATCCCCAGAGGAAAGTGGATAAATAAATATACATTTTTCAATAGCTGTAGAGCATTTGTTTAACATGGACTAACTCCCCAATAACTAGCAGAAGATTATACATGCAAATCTAATTTTCTGGCTAACTTAAGTCTCTCTTGGGAACCTTGATGACTACTTGCAAACACTTTTCTTGAATCAGCAGTATCAGCAAAGATACATTATGGTGCTAAAAGTATATAATGTAAAAAAGTGAGCTAAAAAGATGGAAGAAGGTTTAGAAATAAGGAGGAGATGGAAAAGGGAAGTCCTATAAAGGGAAGGGCATCTATAAAGAGAGAGGGGTCTAAGCCTTTTACAATAGAGGCAGACTGAAATAACCATGGTTTCTTCTTTGAGTCGTGAGAATAGCTATTTTCTTGTTTAAAAGCTTAAAGAGCTATTAAGTTGGGGAAATCACTGGTAAAACAGCTGGAAATGTAAATAGCAATTTAAACAGTCCATTGCCCTTCAATCCAAATGTGGAATGTGCAGATCTACTTCAAAAAAGTTCCTCTGGTTTTATTATATTGTCAACGGTAAGAGGATTGAGTAGGCACCCTTTCTCCGTGGGCTGAATGGAGACAGTGTGCTTTATTTAGAAAATCCACAATTTTTTTCCTTTTCTAATTTTTCTCATTTTTCCCCCTCTTCTTTCCCCCTTTTTTCCTTTTTTTGAATTTTTTCCTTTCTTTTTTTTCTTTTTTTCTTTTCTTTTTTTTTTTTTTTTTTTTTATTTTTGCAAGTGAGCAGACAAGTCTCTAATTTTCACACCACTCTCCCTTAGAGACCTCCTTCAATTGCACCATTCTTTCATTATGTGGAACTAATGAAGTGCTCTGCAACCTTTAGGTCTCCAAAGAATCCATTCCATTGCTTTAGGAATATAGTCCTTAAATAAAACATGTTTCATTGGCTGACTTCAAAACACTATTCTTATGGGGGAGGGGGGATAAATAATTGGCCTGGAATCACTGTGTGAAAAAAAGGGAAGAAATTACATTGAACAATGCTTTTAAATTATAGTTACAGTCAAAGGATACATTCAGCAATGGCAGTTTGGGTTCTTATTCCTAGTAAGCTGCCAAAATTGGAATATGATTTCTTTGAAGTTTCAGATTGCAAATCTTTTTATGGCTATTGTCTTTTCTGTGCCTGTGTTCTATTGAGAGCAAACGGGTTTTGTGGAGTGAAAAATAATGCAGTAGCAGATCAATAAGACTAATAATTCAGCAGCTGAGTTGGAAGGCTGGCTGCTTGTGTGTCTTAAAAATAACACCTCACATTTTATACATTGCTTTTCTTCTCCAGAGTACCCACCAAACACTAACTCAGTCCTGTGGCTTGTTTATTCAGCATGTGGAAGCACAGGTCTGTTTTATCCATGAGGTATCAAATGCCTTATTCTCCCCTGAATATTTGTGGGTATGAGGGCAGCTTCTTTTCATCTGCCATTATGGACTGTGGAGAACAGAGTTACTTCAAATTTGTCAAAGTCTCTTCTCTTTCTGTGCAATGTCTGCCCTCTGGCATTTTTAATTGATTTTCCTTTCTTCTCTAAAGCTTTTAATTGGTCTGAGCCCTGGTTTCCTTCCCTGTCCTGAAACCTTACAACTGAAATATGCTCTCTCATAATATCTTTGTCTGCATAATTTGCTTTTAAATAAAAAAAAAAAAAAAGGGAGTGGGGGGCACAGCAACAGGGGGAAAATAGAGCTATAGTTCAATGTGAGATTGCTTGTGTATGTTGAGTTTGTATCTGAACCCAGCAAACAAATGTAAACATTTAAATTTTTTTTATTAGTATTCATTTCCTTTCACATTGCTTATCTTTTGGTGCTTGATTTAATTTGTAGCATATTGGATTCTGGCTTTTGGTAAACTGAAATAACACTATCAGCATGCTTATTGTTATAGTACTGGCAGAAGAGATTTGCTGGCTTAATTTCAGTGAAAACTAGATGTCTGTCTTTGCCTGTAAAACAATTTATATCTATAGAAGCTGCTGTAATCATCTATTTTTGAGTGAAAGGATTTCTTGGAGCATAACTGTTTTGCAATACCCAGGACTTATCCCAAATTTCTAGTGTAAAAATAATGCATTTAAGCTCTGTTGAACTGATTAGAAAATAAAACAGTGTTTAATGAACATGGAGCTTTAATTTTTGGTGGCTAGGGATAAATTACAGCTTTTAATTAGCTCCTACTGTATTTTGGTAGGACAGCACACTGTCCTTTGCAGTACTGAAGACTGTGGAGCAGCAGTCAAGAACAGGGACAAAGTTTTGCCAAGGTCATTAGTAGCAGTGGTTGCCTAATTGTGGACCCTCTTGAGTGGCCTGATTTCAAACAGGCATGGAGCTTGCAGTCCCTGTGTCAAGCCACTCTTACATTTTCAATGGAGACACCTGAAATTCCTTCCAAAATCCTGGCTCTGACTCTGTTTCTGGGTTTTCCAAACTTCCCATGTGAATCTGAGAAAGTAATTTAACCTCTCTGTATGATCTTTCCCTTATCTTTACTAAGGGAGAATAATACTCTCCTTTTCTGTGTTATGAGCCCTAATGAATATTTATCAATCTCTTTAAACAGAGAGACTTGTACAATACTGGCCTCATCATAAGTAATTTTTGAAAGTGCTAAATGGAGACTTGCTGGAGTTTCTATAGCTTGATACAGGAGTGATTCTGGAACTGCACCCTCTCAGTTCCTAGCATGGAGTGACTTTTGTGTAACTTTGGTATCCAAAGACAAAGCTCCTATTTTGTTTTCTGCCCAAAACAAAGTGTGCAGGCTGATCAGCTGCAGCTGGCAAGCTGTGGAAGCACCAAGTGAGGCCCAGATGACTCTGAGTGGCACAGATGGCAGCACTTGCTGTTGTTGCCCAGCTGCTCATGGCATCCCTCCCCTGCATGTGGGCTCTGATGAGATGAGGGCTCTCTACACCTCAGTTGTGTTCAGGTGGAACTGGGACATGCAGTGCAAGCCTCCCACAGGGCTAACACTGCTGTTCTGCACTCTGCAGAACTGTTCATCTTGTTGTTTAGGTCTGGCAGGGTTTGCACACCCTTGACACAAACCTGAGTGTGCAACTAAAGGCCAAATAAAGCCAGCAGAAAGCTCTACATTATTCTGAGTTGTGGGGTTGGACTTGCAGAGATAGAAAGCAGATGAAAATTAAGATCCTGTTCAAACATTTAATGCCCTGATTAAGCACTAGCTGAAGACAAAACAGACAGGGAGAGCTGTAGAAGGCAAGTACTGTCATGTTCAGTGTCAGCTCCATAAAATCATGTAGATGAAATTGTCTATTTCTAGGTAAAAAAAGAGGGATGCTGTGTTTCATGCAGGTTCTGAATGTCAAGATTTTACACGTTCTATGTGCAGTCTTGACATGTGTAGATATATCTACATACATCTGGCCTTTTTGGTCCAAAGTTTCTTTCATCACAAGTATTGATTTTGCTTTTCTAATTCTATTGTATTTGATTGAAATTAATTGCAAATTATTTTAGATGTGTAATTTAAGTTGAAGAACAATGAGAATTTACCTGGGAGCTTTCGAGCAGTCAGTAGCTTGTGCCTGCTGTATTTCCACTTTGTGACAGTATACATTTTTCTGATTTCATAAGCTCTCTGAGCACACTTTTATGAAGCTTTACTGTAATCTTCTGTAAGCTACTTTCACTGCAATTTACTATACCTGTGTTAATCCAATCCATCTCTAATGACATAATAATACCAAAAAACAGCAACACTAATAATGGGTCTGAACTGTGTATTTCACATAATTTGAAAAGAGAAGCAAGGAACATATGAAACTAAATCCTCCTGTCTTTATTCATTCAGCCATGGCCTTTCAATAGAACAAAATAATATGCAGGATTAAGGTGAGTGGAATTTTACCCTTCCTATATCCAGGCCTCCTGAGGATGCTGCATTTAATTCTATTTGATAATCTTCTCTTCTATTTGCTATTTCACACCAGCTGAAACTGCAGCTGCCTGTCAGGAATTGAGTTAGTCTGAGCTTCAGCTATCTCATAGCTAGCTTAGTGCACTAAAGCATAGGCTCCTCTAGAGAGTCCTTAGGGAGGAGAACTCATTTAGCAGAAAATTATAATTGGGGCTTCCTAGTGGTTCTGGAATCATCGCTGTATATTTGGATAGAATGATGTATTTTCAAAGCCTCTGCAAGTGTGTAATCAAGCAGGGTGTGCTTTTAAGGATGAAGTAGGCAACCAGAATGCCTTAATTCCTGGTCCTTTTAAACATGATGACTGGGAAAACATGTGAGATGTATACTCTACCATTGAGATGCAGCATGCTGGCAGTATGAGGGGCTGGGAAGGGCTGTTCCCTTCTGTGCTGCACAGGGATCTCTGCCGGGTCCTTCACAGCAGCGCTGGGAAACGGGGCTGCTGTCTGTGTCAACTTGGCCCGTGAGCCACAGGCTGCCTCACAGCAACTGCAATTACTCCTGCAGCCACCATGGGACTGGAATAGAGTCCTGGGACCTGGGAAAAACGTGCTAGAAGGAATGAAGGTTTGCTGACCTTTTGTTTTGTTAAACTCAAGTTAGAACTGCAAAAATCAACCCACACGGGTGTATAGACTTCCTTTGTCTTGTTTTATTTTGTTTTATAGAAGGGGAGGCATTGGTTGATGTGGTGAAAAGTCTGAGGCAGATTTGAGCTTGGATATTTTCTGCAGTATCTTCTCTGTTGGAATTTTCTCACAAACCACAAAGATCATGATAGCCTGGTTCCATCAGATTTGTCTGGTGTGTTGGCGAGTGCTGCACGATTCTACACAAGACGTGGACTTTCCTGTTGCTGCACAGTTCTGTGGGAACTGAATTTTATTTGTAGTATTCTCATTAAAACCCTAAACACCCAACTGTATCCTTAGGTCTAACTTTTCATTTTCATTTCCTTTATCTAGTATTTCCAACTAAAATATGTTCATTTTCACTGGTGGTAAGGTTCGTAACAGTGCTCATCATCAACATTTTAAGCATTTGAATACCTAAAAATGTGAGGAACATGGCTGATATAATATAAATTATAAAAGTAATATAATTATACATTTTATATAATTCTACTTCATAATGCATATTTATTACAATTTTAAATTATTAAAAATTTTATGTGTTATTAACTTAATATAAACTATACAATAATCTTGGTATCTCTAGACTTGGTAGTCTTTACAAGAATATTAACTTTACAATGCTGCATCCAAGTATTTTAAAGATCCTATTGTGAGATTCATCCTTCTTCCTTAAAAGACAATGAGGAAAAAAAGTCTTCTCCCTGTTTTGAATTCTTCTTGTTTCAGAAGCACTATTCTGTTTACTGGGAAACAGTTGAAACTTCTTAATTGTCACAATCCTTAGCTAATCCGAGCATGCCTAGAGATGGAAAAGAGTTACTACAGGACCACAGGAGACAGGACCCTGCTTGTTCTCTTTCTGAACTTTTGATTGTGGTGTCGTGATGCTCTGAAAGTTATTTCTCACCAGGTGAGCCCCACAGTGCTCATGCTACAGGACTACAGGCCTCAATTTCTGCTGCTATTCCCCTGATACTCACTGGCCTCTCCAGGTGACAGCTAGAGTGTTTTGTAGTATTTTTTCACAACTGAAGAGGTTAAGGCTACAGTCACAGCAGGGGAGATGCAGGCTTCCTGATCAAAGCCCATCTCAGTTCAGCCGTGTTGAAGGAACAGAGCAACTGAATTAAAACACATTTCATTACACTACAAAGAATTACATGCTTTTATATTTCAATAGAGGTACCTACTTTGGAATAAAACTTTTCTTGGTCTACACAGGTTTTGTCTAGGATAAAAGTTGTTGCTTGTAATAGGCCAGGCTTACTGGATTAAGTCAGGGCTTGAACTCGAGCACATCTTTCGTAACATGCTTCTTGTTTAAGATTAAGTTTATATGGCAGTGGCCTCTTAAATTGTGGATTGTGTGCAGTAAAGACTGCAGCTAAACAAGGGGATGAGTACATGTTTACACTTGAACTAAAATAAGCACATTGATTTTAGGAAATCTGTACTACATAGCTCCCACTACATGGCTGGCTTGGACTTGGTTTGGTAAAGGGATTGATGCTCTGACCTGGTGCTTAGTCCTCCAGCTGGTTTTGATGGAAGAGTTTCTGTCCCTGCACTCAATTGAACAGATGCTGCAATGCAAAACTATCTAAGTTTCAACAGCATTGGACTCTCTTCACATTACAGCAAATTAAAAGGAAAATCTTAAGAGCAGCTTTGGTACTGCGGGCCTCCCTGAAGAATGCAGAATTTCAAATTAGTACACAAATCTCACTCTAGCTCTCAGTGGCTGGGTGGGTAGTGAAGGAGGAAAACTGCAAGAGCTGGCTGCGTTAAAGATATTTTTCCTTCCTCTCTGCAGGAAGGTGTCCTGAGAAATAACATCCAATTGTTTGTGGAATTGTGGAGAAATCAGGAAAAAAAATTTCATTTTATGAAAAAAGCTTCTGTTGGAATTTTACTGGAGTCTTGTTGCTGCTATTAAAGTTAAAAATGAAATGGTTTTGGTTCAGGAAAGGTTCAAAAGAATTGTTGCAGGAGTTTTACAAGATCTTACCATGATTTGGCAAGATGTCCTGCCAACTCACCCACATCTGCAGCTGCTCTGCCAGGCTGCAGTTGAAATTTGCAGCCTCTGGAAGTCCTGGGGCTTTTGTGAGTGCTTTTGGTTTGTGCTGTGTTTTGGGCTTTTTTTTTTTTTTTTTTTCCTTTCAGGGGAAGGAGGGCAGGTAGGCAGGGCTCTGAATTGGGAAAAAACTAAAATTTCACAATATTAAGTCCTCTGTGAAGCTGAATCAGCTTTTGCCTCTGAAGTGCTGCCATGGTGTGTTCCACAGAGCAGAGAGAACTGCCCATGTGGATTAGAGCCATGTCACTCCCCACAGCTGGTTTTGAGCTGTGCTGAAGGATAAAGGGACTGTGAGTGGAGGGCATGGCCTCTTCTCTTTGTCCTGCACTATAAAATCCCAAGCCTGCTGAGACAGTCTACAGGCAAGAGCAGTCCTGCTGATAAATATGTACATGCTCCAGTGTTCCTCGCATGTTCAGGACCTTGATTAGAACAGGAAAGGGAACTGATAGCTGATGGGTACAACAGAAAGTACCTCAGCCTGAGGGCCCAAAGTGCTTTGAAGAAGAAATCAGAGCCAGCTGTAGCCATTTTTTTGAGAAAAAGTTCTGTTTCAAACAAGAGATCAGAAAATGTCTTCCAAAACAATCCAAAAGCTTTTTCTCATCAGCTGAGTTACTGGAGTTCTGTTTGCTGTTCTGTGCAGTCCAGAGCAGTTAATGACTATCCAGAATTTAAGATTTTAACTATGATAACCCTAAAATACTGAAGACAGGACTTTCCTCTGAGTTGCTTGACATTTTTGAAGTGTGCAAACCTGGGTGTTCAAGAGGATTGCAGGTTAGAGCAGCAGCAATCACAGTAATCTGTGAGATTCATTTTGAAAGTAACTGAAATGCCAATGCTAAAATACAAGGGCAAGCAATCTGCAGCAGATTAGGAGCCAGAACTTGTACTAGCACAAGTCACTGTTTTGAAGTCTTCAGTGGAGGAGTCATTGAGTTAAAATTTTCATCCTACTCAAGTCTAAAGCTAGTGGATGGACAAAGAGCAACTGGATTTTTTTTCCCCTTGATATTTCCCTTCTGGCTCCCTTATGCCCCCACTTCCTAAAACCCAACCATTTCAGAAAGCCACTCTCATCTCCTTGTGAACACAAGGACACATCACTGCCACTTCTAAAACTATTTTGGCAACAGAGTTATCAAACAGGACTTCTAGAAGGTATCCTTCTCAGCTCTGTGTTTCCACAGGTCCTTTTCATCTTCTCCCACCTGCTCAGGTATAATCCCAGAGCAGGTAGTAGCCACAACCTTGTTTTGTGTGTTCTCTCTTGCAGCTTTTAGAGGTGTCTCTTATTAATTTCAAGAGAGACTGCTGTAACCAGTCTCCTGTATAATGAAGGTTATGAAGTTTTATCCAGCTCTTTATGCATGAAGTCCTTATTCACCTGTTTGAGATGTAACCTTCATCTTGGCAAAATATGCTTTTACTAAGTAAAAAGTACTGAGTACCACAAAAGAAGGATCTACTCTACTTTTCATGGTGATGGTGGTATTTTCCATCTCTTCATTAATGTTTTCATCTTTCCCTCTCAGTGGTTATAATTCAAGCAGGAGAGAAAAAAACCAAACATTTCCATTAATCTTTCTAGTAACTCCCTTCTCTCCCACCACTTTCTAGCTGTTGATGCATTTTTCTGAATGGAAAACTGTTCATGAGACACTTAGGAGGAAAGAAGCTGATGGATTTGCAGATAGTAATGCTCAGTAAGGTGTTTTGAGCTCTATGAGCCTCATGATCCACTGTGTTAAAATAATTACAGGTTTAAGGAAATACTTTTGCATGAGTCTTCATCTCTTTTGGCACCCTGGCAATGAAAGGGAAGGGACAGTTGGATGGAGCAGGTGACAAATTTTGGAGGAAGGTAACAGCACAGAAAGTAGCTGTCCTCAAGCATGAGTTGATGTCTGTCTTCAAAGTCAGGCACTGACTTACACCTTTTTTTTCCCCCAGAATATCCAAATTTACCACTACTTCCACAAGGTTTCACACATTGTCTCACTGATGGGAGAGTGAGATAAAACTGATTGTGATCTCACCAAAGCTATGGAATAAATGTCCCCTCTTAACTGTTACAGCAGCTGCTGTGTAATTCCTTGTTCCCTCCAATTAGGAAAAAAAAAAATCCTCATCTTCTCATATGGAATTATCTGAATTATCTTGTGCAAAACTTTATTATGGATTATGGTGGACTTGTGTTGCTGTTGTTTTTTACACCCATGTACAGGAACAAATCATTTAATTACTTCAGCTGCATGCTGCTACTTGACTTCTAGGAAACTTATATGCTGTATTTTCCTGGAAAGAAGTAATTCAGCATTGAGTATGCAGTGCTATGCATGTCTATTGCCTGTTAGTTTCAAAAGCTTCCCCTAAATATGTGTACAAATGCAGAATGGTCTATATTGCTTTGAAGAGTTGGGCTTGCATTGTTCCTTTTTTCCTAACAGAAAGTATTTAAGTAAAGTTTGGAGATACATGGTTCAGGGTTCAAAGTGCTCCCAGCACAAATTCTGGCACATGCATTCCTTGTTCCCTATCCAAAGGAGCCAGGTCTCTCCCAGTTCTTTGAAGTACAGTTCAGGAAAAGAGATGAACTGAAGTTAAAAGGGTCAGGGTTTATGTGCCTCACTGGCCTCATGAAAGCCCTAATTGGGGAGACAGACAAAACAAGTTTAGTCTGTTATTTGGAGAGGTGCTGCATTAATACAGTGAAAGACAGGCCCTGCTACTACAGTGGGCTTTCCCTGCAAATGGACAGAAAGAAGAGGGACAGAAGCAAGGAAGAGAGACAGAAATGGAGAGGTAAAGCAATTGGTTTAAGTCTGCACAGGCTGTTGAGAAACTGCTGTGATTCCCAGCACTATCAATAGCTTGTACAGCCTCCTGAGGCAGCAGTAGGAAACCAAATAATTCTGCAGAGGCTGTTCTGTCTTTCCAATGCACTTGTGCAATGGTGCATATCTGTGGGAGAAGGTGTTCTGAAGGTGGGAGCACTGTTCTGCAGCCACAGTTCTATTTAGGCTCTTGCCTGATAAGCAGCTTTGTATGGACTTTCTGTTCTGTAAAGAGATGGATGCTAATAAAACATACCTCTTTTATTATTAAGCATTATTATTATTTTATTGGAATAGTCCCCAAAGCTTTAAGGGCATTAGTGTGGAAGAACATTAGAAGCCAATTAACATGCTGCCCAAAGGTTTTTAGGCACAGCTAAAGTACTTTGGTAGAGAGCTGAAATACTGGAGGTGCCCCCCAGGCTGGGCTGGCTCCACCTGCAGCCAGGGTAGCTCTTGCTTATCCCCCTTACCCAGAGCAGGTTTACAGGCATGAATCTGGCTTTTACTGTCCACTTTGGAAGAAGCTGCTTAGTCATTACTTCTAATATTAAATTTTTCATAAAATCATTTTTGGAATTGACACAGAGGTGATGTTAGATTATTATAACCAAGGACAGGAACATAATTACAGGTGGAAAAGGTGGAAATCCACAAGGATCCTTTTCCTAAGATGTGTGCCTTAGCAAGGAAGACTCTGAAAAGATCCATCTGGAAATATTCAGCCTGGCATTGTAGATAATGTTCTTTATTTTATGTGATAATCCTGACTTACAGTTCAGGCCCTGTTTTGATAAATACAGTACTTTTGTATTTCCTCATGTGTTCTATCTGCCAGGATCTTGGTTAAGGAAAAACACAACAAGCTCACTAGAAGGGGGACAGCTGATCTGAATGATCTTTAGCTTTCAGTTGTATGCCACCCTCGAAGAACATGAGGACATATATAAACAATGTGAGATTCCATCAAGGGGACTTCCTTTCCTGAGTGCTATACAGGTGTTATGGGCTCTAGATGTGTAGAGTCAGGCACAAGTGTGGTGATTTCAGTAACTCAGCAGCTGCAGCTAACACGACACTCATAATGCATGGCAGACAGCAAGTCAACAAGGCAGTGCAAGCATTTTGTTGCTTTAGCAAACTTCTTGATTGCACTGTGGCTTTTTTAAAAGTTGAGATAGTTGATTTTTAGACAATTCTCGTGGACTCCTTCATGAAATATAAACTTTTAAGATTATTTATCCCATTATANTTTGCACCTAGGACAGAACTCCCCCTTCCAAAATTTTGGAAAAGGACGGTGGGCGGCTCTGCCGTGGCGGTCACGAGGTGGCGCTCCAAGGCACCGTGTGCTCCCTCTGGGGACCGGACGGGACGGGACGGGACGGGACGGACGCGCCGTGGCGTCTCCATGGGAGACTCGGCCGTGGAATCCACCGCTGCACCTCAGCCTCAGGCTCACACACACACAAAATAAGCGTCCGGATTTAAAATAGCAATAGCCCTAACCCCACCCCTAAGGGATTAAGGACGGGAATGCCCAAAGTAGAGGTGTAAACACGCGGAAAGCAAACAGCTTTGGCACCGTGCGGTAGTGGTTTCGCTTTATTGCAGGATAAGGACCGTGGTGGGGAGTTCTACTCAACGCACAGCTGGGCTGAGCAACTTTTCTTACATTTCTTTCCCATCTCTTCAAGCTTAAAAGTACTGAATAGTGCTGCTTTCTGGGCAAGTGTATTGTACTGACGTATATGTGTATTCGGGAGGAACTTGTCTAAAAGAGGCATCTGAGGCTATGACAGGTTGTATTTATCTTCCAGACGACAAGTGGAACTCACACACGACAGGCAGCCAGTCTCTCAGGGGAGTTAGGAGTTGAAACTACCTGAAGTAGCAAAGCATTTCAGCAGTGGGGTACCTGTGAAAGGAAGGTGTAAAGCGAAGAGGGGCGGCACGGCCTTTGACAAGGGATGTCTGCCGGCTATTTCAGTCCTTTAAAGACAGCCTGAAAGAGTTTAGGGTCATGGGGCTTGCCTCAGAGGGGAGAAATGCTGCATGTTTGGGTTTAAAAGTGAAGGATTTTCTCCTCCAAGGTGGTGGTGACACTCGCAGGTCAGTCTGCAGCAGAGATGATTTTGGGGAGAGCATCTCCCTGATCCGGGCCAGGGCAGCAGGGATCCCTTGCGGAGCCGTGGTTGGCCCGAGTGAAGGGCTTGGAGGAGCAAACCCAGGGCTGGAAAGGCGCACTGGCCTCCGCAGCAAAGCCCTTAAAACGCAGGAGGAAGCCAGCGGCTGGTGACGACCCGTGGCAAGCGGGAGCGGAGTTGGCCGAAGCTAGGAGGCAGGCAGGGCAAAGGGGAAAGGGGGAGAAAAAAAAAAG
>VZRH01003774.1:315651-337116 GCA_013397555.1 Urocynchramus pylzowi | reverse complement strand
TTTTTTTTTTTTTTTTTTTAAATTCTCCTGTGAGGCTTCATAATGTTGTTGATGGATTTCTTGCTGAGGACAACATACACATACCATGGCAAAGTGTCTTGGTAGAGTCTGCCCTGAGAAGGTGGTTTTCAGGTTTCTGCTCACGTTGGAAATTTGTGCTATACCAGCAGCAGTTCTGCTTGACTGCTGGGTGAGTGGGATTGTACAGTTCTAGGGATTTAAGTCAGTCACGTGTTCATGTATTTGTAGTCTTTTTCTTAATGTAAATAATCATTCTAGATAAATAGGCAGGTGATGGTGATAATCTGCAATCAGGGCCTTTATTCTTGATTGTCCCAGTGGCAGCACCTCACTGGGTTTAAGCATGATAAAATCTCAAAATAAGAGAAACCATTCCTGCCTCTATCACAGGTATATTGAGCTTCTCCATATGTCCATTTGGAAACACAGACCAATGGTCCATTTGGAATCACAGACCAATTGTCCCTTCTGACCAGTCATTATCATCCTCAGTAGTTTCGTGGATGTGAAGCTAAGTTTCTACTTGCACCTGTTTGTTAGATCTGGTTTAATGGATTTTAAACAAATCTTAGCAATTGGAAAAACATCTCATCACTTTCATTTAAATAATAATGATTGACTCTCCAGGCTTGACTTAATTCTCCTCTTATAATTTTAATCTTTAAACTATTTTATCTTTCATTTTCTTAAGAAGCTCATTCATGGTCTCACTCCTTGAGTTTTCGTTTTATTATGGTCTTTGAAATACCTGTTGTGTTCTTCTCAAGCTCTTCAAAAGTGAATATTGTGACAGGACTGCTCTGAATCAATCAACCTGGAAACACAGGACATTCCAGACTTCTCATTTCCCAGCTCCCAATCCAGTATCTCATACAAGAGCCTCCTTTTGTCTGCAGGGATAAGTAAGTAAGGCTCTTCTGGATATCCTTCAAGTGGAACAATGATCCCATTTATTTTAAGAGCTCCATGGTGTCCCATCAATCCAGTCTCAGCAATTCTTTCTTAAGTGAGTCATCTTCAGCAATAATGTTCTGGGAGAGCTGGGACACTGCTGGGTGTCCTTTGGTTTCTGAAATTTGGGCATCTTGGTGCTTGCACAACTCTAGTGAGCTTAGACTTGTTCTGTCTGTCTCTGCAGAATAACAGTGATGCCACTGAACAAGGCAGCTTAAGTGACTTCTTCCTGATTGATGATTCTTCTGATTGCAGTAGAAGGTGAATTAATACTTTCAAGGACTCCCTTGATCTCCTTGAATGAGGTCTGCAGTGGATATGAGGTGCTGAAGCTGCTGTGCTTTCTGGGGTTACAATACCTTGACAGATGGTGCTCATGCCCCGTGTTGTCCTTCATGTCACCCTCCCCCAAGGCCCAAGTGCTGCTGGCACCAAGACTGGTGCCCCAAGTCTGTGCTGCTGGCTTTGTGAGGTTGGTTTGCAGCAGCTCATCTGAGCACAGAGCAGGACACTCTGCCACCTCCAAATTTTATGTGGATTTCTGTTCCAGGGTCAAATCTTCCTTCCCAGTGTGAATCACACAGATTATGGCTTTACTTTGGATGAGCCTCTGTGCTGATTTCACTGAAAACAGCTTTCACAACAAAGTATATGTTGTCAAAAAATGAAGGAGAGAGAAAATAAACTAGCTTCTTTGATTTGAGCTGGTAAATGCTTTTTTATTTTATCTTTCCCTTATGGGGTAGATTGATGTATTTTATTTGGTTTAGGCTGATAAAAGTGTTCACAGAACTGAATTTTGAGGCCTTCTAGAGCTCTGCTTTTTTCTTTCTCCTTTTTTGTTTTAATTGTCTGGTACTGTTTAATACTCAATTCTGACTTGTGAGTTTTCTAACTTGCATCAGGGGATGAATTTTCTTGGGAGATGGAGAAGTGAAGAAATAGCTGCAAGTAAGAAAATACGCCTGAGAACATCCTGTATTAAATCAGAATTTTATTACAGCCTAAGTGAATTAACAGCTTATGATAACTTTTTTCTTTTTCCTCCTTCATGCTGCTTTCTGTTCAGTGAATAGGGCTTTTGTTTTGGTCAGAGTTCAGCCTTGATTTTATTTATTTATTTATTTATTTATTCAAATTGCTTTCGTTTCCCAACTTTGTTCAGTAGTTCATCCACTAAAACCAGAATATCCTTAGCTGGGCTGCCATGCCCTGTTTAACTGCTCCCAGGGCCATCAGTCCCCATGTGGCACGAGCCCTATTGTTTTCTCCTCTCCCTTTTCTTCCCTACCCTGTCCTACCTCTCAGAGCTGCTTTTTGACAGCCCATAATGCTGCTTCAGTGAACAGCTCCCCCGGTGGTCCACTTTGGAAATCTTCCATTTTGACTTAGAAAAAGAACATTCACTCCAACTTTTTTTTTTCTCTCCAGAATGCTTCTTGGATACAAATATCACTATATTTTGCATAAACAAATACCATTCCATATGAAATATGGTCTTCACTATTCAACAGCATTACATGTAATTCTCAATTTGGAAAAAAAGGAGAGTTTTTCCAAGGACACTTCTCTAAATAGTTGATAAGCTCCCTGTCTGCTGGATGGTCTGTGGGTACTCTGGGAATTTATATATAAAATTTCATCAGCCTCAACAGTTGCTAAGCTGCAGAACACAGGGTGGCCTCCTGGGGTGATGTAAACTTGATATTTAGAAGGAACTTCTTTCTACCCAGATACACAATGCAAATTAACTGCCAGGAAAATTATAATGAAATGAAGGAGCATAAATAAAATGTACTAAGATCACTAGGTCTGTCCTTCTTTTGTCTTCATTCTTTTTTACATCTGCCAGATACTACCCAGTTTTCCTTGTTTTCCCACCTATCACCTTTACAGGTGCAGTCCCCTTTCCTTGCAGCCTTCGTTATATTGTCATGTGTACTCTGTTACTCAGCTGTTTTTTAGCCTTGTCATTTCCCTACTTCAAATCCCTACTACAAATTCTCTTTTGTTCTTTTCTTATGTATTTTCAATTATTTCTTTTAGCTTTCCTTGCCCTGTCCTCTCAGTGGCTTGCTGCAGTTACAGCAGCATTGTTCTGAGAGTCAGTGTCCCACAGCAAGACCTCTGGGCCAGGAGAACTGGCAGCTGTAAGTGTCCCTTACTGGTCCTTTCCCTTGAGCTTTGTCTTTAAGTCAAAACAGCTCCTGCCAGCTCTCAGATTTCCCCTTTTTTCTTGCCTTTTCTCCCTTTTCTCCACCTCTTTCCTAGCCCCCATGAGTAGCTCAGAGCTCACCTGTCCCTCAGCAAATTCCCTGCTGGTTCCACCCCCTGCAGACCCATGGCTCTTCCCTCAGTGGCTGGCTGGAAAAACACCTTTGCCTGGCTGATTGCCATCATTTGATAGCTCCTCTTTGGTTGTTGGCCCTGTCTTCTTGTGTGTCCACTGCACTGCTACACATTCTTTGATCTGAGGCTGATGCAGGACATGGTCAGGGAGCCTCTGCTGGGATGATGGCAGAGGAGGAGTTAGGGAATGTCACCTCCTGCTGCTCCCTTGCCCAAAAAAAGCTGCATTAATGCTGCTTTTGTCTCCTCTGCATTTGGGCCAGGTAGCATCCCCTCTGTTCATTAGCATCCATGCTGGCAGGGCACTGTGGAGTAATGGGAATCATGGATGGTGGGTACCTGAGGAAGAGGATGGTGGGCACAGCCCCTGTACCCATGGTACCAGTCCCAGGCTGTTCTAGCCCAGGAGAGCTGTGAGCCTTAAATGCAGGGCAGGTTTGGCCAACCTCAGGCAGTCCTGGGATGGAGGATGTATGGCAGGAATCTGTAGGGAAAACATGCATGGAGTCTGGTGGCAAAAGGAGTAGTACTCCCTCTGCACTGATTTAGGAAGCTCCTTTTCCTTGATGGTGCTGTTTTTTGCTCAAGAGTAATTGATGTGGGGGCTGTTCTGTGAAGAATATCACTGAAATAATACCCCAAAAGTGGGAGAAAACACAAAGGAGTACAGCCTGGCCCTGTAAGCATCTCTACACTGAAAAGTCAATGAACTGGGATATAGAGGCTGAGACCCATGGCAGGGAGAAGATGGTGGTGAAGAAGGTGAATAGATTTCCTAGTCTGGTTTAGTTTCTGGAGCCATTGTGGTGTGAAACTACAGCATAAGGTTGAAAAAAACACCTACCAAGAAGATGTTTTGGAAACTTCAGCTGCCTAAATTTCAGCAGATGCCTGCTGAGCTTTGAATTTATTATATTCTTGTGAGAGGGGAAGGGGTTAATGAATTTTTAGATGGCTAATTTTTTTTTGGTAAATTTTCAGCTGTAATTTGACCATCTTATTTTGTCCTGAGAAATCCCTTGAAAGGTAACTCCCTGACACCTTATTGGAAACAAAATCTGAGAGTATTAAATCTGTTGAAGCAGTTGAGGGAGATTTTTTTTTAAACATAGCAGAGCAGTGATTTTTCCATATAATCCCTTTAGAAAAAAGCTAACTCCCTGGGTTTTTTCCTTAGTTTGTTTTAGCATACATATATTTGTTTTAAATTTCAAATGAAAAAAAATGACCTGCTTTAAAGCAGATACCTTGCAAGAAAAAATGTAGTTCATACATAAATGTGTGGCAGAGTTATAAGAAACTGGAGACAGAATCTGACAGACTCCCTTGAAATTTCAAGACCTTTCTACACATTTAAGATGCTGAGCAAAAGGAATATCCTTACATTACAGAATTTTTTTGTTCAGGTGCCATGAATCACCAGAGTACTCAAGCATGTGCTTAATCTTAAGAAACTGTTACCTTTTAAAGTAATTATGTTTAAGTACTTTATTAAATTAAAGATACTGCCTTATTTTATGTTGCAGTGCTGCATTTCTGGAGCTTGTAGAAGGTCATAGTTTTTCTTTCAGTGACCAAGGAATTAAAAAAAAAATCTGGATTATTTAAAAAGGTGATTTAAGACTTGCACATGCTTTGACCTAAACTTAGTGAAGTTTGTTTGGTGCTGTAGGACCCATAGATAATTTATCAAATTCAAGACCCTGCTTTCACAGCTATTGACAATGTTTCACAGTACAGCCATCAAAGAATCAGAAATGTTAAATAGACAACTTTCAGATTGTTCTGATTCTTACAATATATTTTTTAAGCAGATGAGCTGTTATCTCAAAGAATATAAAAGCCAATTTTGATTTACTCTCTCAAGGTGAGTTTACTAAGCTTCATAATGTCCTTCCCATGCCTTAATCTGCATGAACCATTGTCAGTCCTTACATTTAACATCATGCTCAGAGAGCATAAAAATTTAACTGAGGGGAAAAAAACCAAGAGCAATGCATAATACTATTTTGGTGATTGTTAATGTTGTTGGAGGTGCTGCTGCAAAAGGTGCTTCAAAGAAGGGGAACCTCTGCAGAAATAGGTTTTTGTTGGACATATAATTGCTGAAAATACCACAGGATGATACTGCTGTGCACTCTAGTTCTTGCTGTTGTAAGAAGGGAGCTGCACTGAAGTGCCTTTGTTCTGATTTCATTATCTGGAAGCAGAGGTCACATTCAGAACTTTCAGTCTCCCTGTTATGGTGGAAAAAGTGGTTGAAGCAAGTGGGCTGTTTGCTCTGCTGAATAAGTAGGCTAGGTAATACATATCTAAATTGTTTGGCAGCACATGCATAGAAGGAATTTGATATCTGACTTCATACCTCTAGAGATGTCAATGTCTCTACCAAGCAGAGTTGTGCCTTTATTCTTTTTGCACATTTCTGTTTGCAGAACTTTGTTGGAAGAAGATTCCATAAAACCTGTGACTTGGAGACATGCCAATGTTTTTCTCTAACTACAAAGCACCAAAGTCCAACTTTATTTAGAAATTTCCATTTTTTCCTGGTGCATTCCAACCTGTCTAAAGATGCATGTGATCAAAGCTCCTCTTTGCATCTCCTTCCCCCTGCCCACCCCTTTTCTCTTAAAGCAGCCCAATTCTTGCTTGCACAGTGGTGGAGTTCACCTGATCTTTAGTGCAGGTCTTGGTCCAGCACCCTCTGCAAATGCAGGTGCTCTGAGCGGTTCATCCCTGCTCCTGATTTGGGATTTTCCGTGGGGTGGTGGCTTTGTGTGCACGGGCACCCTGGGGAAGGGCAGCCTCCTTGGGCTGTGTGCAGACGAGCCCTCAGCCCTGAGGGAGGCTATCTGCATTACTTGGCTACTAGAGGGCAGGCACAAGTGGAACCCTCTGGCTTTTGCTTGGCTCGAATTCCTAAGGAAACGATTTTACCTCTATTCAGATGGGAGTGTGCAGACCTATTGAGAGTACAAGAAACAAATGAGGGAAGGAGGGCTGCCAGGATTTCTCTGACCTGTGACTGTTTTGCTGTAAGAGGGGAGCCAGGGAATGGGTATAAGAGAGGAATAGACAACCTCAGCCTGTTGTCTGGAAGTAAAAACCTGAATACTAAAATGCTTTGGTTGGATATAGTCTGTTTCATTAGGTATAGAATGTTTCACTTTGTGAAAATGGCAGCAGCTTGTTCTGTATAGACACAGTTTTACATTTAAGGAGATTATGACTTCAGAATGGAAGAACTTTTATAATGCAGTTTTCTCAAAAGCTTTAACAGTGGAAACAACCCCATCAAATTGTTTATATTATGATTGTTTACTAGGAAGATACTTTTTTGTTATATGGGTAAACTCTAAGGTGGGTAAACTCTAATAAGTTTTGTATTAACAATCACATCTAGGAATATATTAAATGTATTTCTCTTCTTGATCCTTCAGGCACTTTGCATCCTTTCACTGTCTGTTTTGAAATATTTTTTTAAAAAATATTTTTCTTGAGGGAAGTGCAAGAACTGCATTATAAAAAAAATACCTGTTGACTGCATCACATGTGGTCTTATGGAGCAAAACCCAAAAGCTTTGGCTTTTATTCTAACTAGGAAATACACCAGGATAGCAACAGCAGAATCATTAATTTTTTAGAACAGCTTAATGACACATTTTACCTTGAGTTAATACAGAAGTTTCCAATGTACATTTCTGAGTTTCACTGGACTTTGCTGCACAAAACCAGAAAAGAGTTACTTGAATAGGTTCCTGTACTGATTATGCTGAAAGGCTCTTAGTGATGTCCATGAATATTGATGTTATGATTAGGCACGTGGCATAATTTTGAGCTGGTTTTAAGACAAGTATTCTGGTGGTCTGTATGGAAGGCAACAGAAAGCTGCTGTAGCCTGCTCCACAGCATCAGTCTTTATCCTGAATAGGATACAATTGCCTAAATTAGCCAGAGTCTGGACTCAAGGCCTTGGGGGACATGTTCTGGAAGGACTGGCATGTTTTCCTTAATGCTGCCATTTGCTGAGGAAAGCCCCAGTGTTTGTAGCTGTGAGAGCACCTCAGTGGTCCTGTTTGCACACAGCATTTTCTGTCTGATGGAAAGGACAGCCCGTCGTCTTTAAAAATGTGTTTTATTTGGGTGAGTTCTGAAGGGTCCAAAAGGCAGGTGAAATGTTTGAGTGTGAATGCTCCCAGAGGGTCCTGCTGAAGATGGGCTCTGGCACAGCCAGGCAGAGGGATGTGGGGGAGGCTCTTGTGCCCTCAGGAATACAGCCTTGATTTCCTCACCCCATTTCAAGGCTTGAACTGGCTGAAATAACTTGATCTTAAAGATGGGACCAAGCATGAAGAATTTCAGTCTTTGAACAAACTGTGAAAATGGGAAAAATGGGAAATGGAAGGTGAGGTGGGAGTGCTTTAAAAGTCCATTTATGTAATTAGTACAAATTTATTTAATTAGTACAAATTAATTTATGTAAGTAGTACAAATTGTAGTTTACTTGTACCGTTATCTGTCAAGTACGCACACAACATCTTTGCTTAAGGCCATGCCAAGTATGAGCACAACTATCAAAAGTCAGAAATATGCCACTGGGAAGTTTAGTGCATATTCTTATTATTGATATTTATAAAATTAAGGAAAAAAACATAATAAGAAAAAACTTCATAAAACTGCAGAATTTGTATTTTATATTTTGTTTTTTAAACTATTAACAACATGTTGTTCCACTGAAAACCTAGTTTACCAAGAGTTTCTTCTTCAATAAACTTTATGATCAACAAGGAAGTAAAAAAACTTAAGGGAAATAAATACATGTCTTCTGGTCTGTATTAGTCACTGACATAGTCTTTTCTATTATAGTATTTGAAGCAGGAGGGAGTGCTTTAAATGCTTCAACCCATTTAACCTTAATTGCTTGGTTTTAATAGACATTTGCTAACTGAAGGAACCAAATTATAGCTTGAATTAGGCCTTACTAATCTTAATTAAAAGCTCTACTTTATAATCGGAAACAGCCTATGTTTAAAACAGTTAGCCTTTCTTAAATGGCTTACTTTAAAATACTAAGGCTCTTTTGCTAATAATTGTTTAGTCTGAATACAGGTAACCATTATTTTCCTTATATTGCACTTAATTAAAAATATCTCCTCCATGTGGTTTTGTGCAGTCTGCTGGCTGTAAAATTGTTTGACTGGTGGGGGTGGGATTACTTTCATTTTCCTGTGGTAATTTGAAAACATGGTTCTGCCTTTGTTTTAAAAGTTTTCTGGGGTCACAAGTTACAGGACTAACACGTGAATCAATACAAACCTTCGCTTCCTGCGTTTGTCTGTCCTCAGGCAAGCGCTTGTCAGTCACTTACAGCCATTAATAATACACCCTATAATTCATTCAGCTCAACATTGAAATTGGGCTCAGGCACTTGATTATGGTCTCTGCACTCCTTCAGAGACCTAAATTTCAGAGTAAATCAAGTCTGTTGTGCTGGGAGGGAGGCAGGCCCTGGCTCTGCCTGTTGAGCACTTGGTGTATTAACAGAGCTCCCGTGCTTTTCAGGGCTGTCTGAAGAGGACAGAGAGTGGATTTCCTCTTTCCAAAGGTGGATCTCAGTAGTAGAGATCAGTCCATTTAAACCATTTGCTTTGCTTTCCCTTTATGGTTGAGGGAGAGAAATTTCTTTCATGCAGTTTGCCTTGCATTATTAGAGACAAAAATAGGTCAGATAAATCATGTCCTGGAAATAAGAGTCTTCTTTCTGACACAGATGAGGGCATCTACAAGTTGGATGAGGTGTATCAGGGCAAAGAGCCTGCAGCTGTGAGATTGAAATTCCATTGAAATTAATGAAGAATATTCTGTACTTGTGCTTTGACTTTAACCAGGACATGGTATCATTATCATTGGATCATGATGAAATTCATCCTCCCAGTCTCAGTTTTATGTTTGTAATTCTTTAATTTTTTTTCTTAGTATATCCTACTCAGGAAGCGCTGCTAGACTGTGTGATCATACCATTATTTAATGTGCAATGTTTTTAATTCAGTGGCTGAATCACCTACTTGCACAAACTAAACACAAATTAGAAGTTTTTTGTATGCTAAGTCTACTAGACCTCCGTATGCACTTGGGAGAAAATACCATAAAAAGTCACTTGTGCCAGTTATGGAGATGGACAGACTTTCTTGAATGTCAGTTTTGTTTGCCTAGTTATCAGATCTTTGGAAATCCCCTAAAGCATTTTTTAGAAGTTCTTGTTGTCCAGTCAGTTTCATGTTCTGTGCTGATGGAATATACAAAATAATTTAAAAATTATACCCAGTACAGGAAGGCAAAATCAGGACTCTTCACAGTGGATGCAAAGAATCTGGTTGCTACCTATGTGTATTTATATTTTAATATCAAAAGTGTGTAAGCTGGACAGACCAAGTTTGACTGAAAATCTGTCCAGCCTGATTTGCAGTCTCTGACAGTGGCCAATGCTTACAGTAGATTATAAAAAAATATGAAAAGGAAGAATGCAGCTTGGGACTTAAAGACCTCCTGAGCCAGAAGTTTCATTCAAATCACTGTGTTTATTGACATCTTCAGAATAGGAATAGAAAATAGGTTTGCTTCTCCAGGTGTTCTGCAAAACTCACAGGGGTAGACAGGTGATTAGCAGTGCTCAGAATATTGGGAAAGAATTGTGCAGGAACGGGTAATTGTGTACACCTGTCTCTTTGCAGCCTCCATCTAATGTGGTTTAACAGGAGCCTCTCACTGTGTTTCCCTACATGGGCAAACCCTATAAACCTGATTTTTTGGCTTGGTAACTAACAGCATCTTCAGAAGGACAGGCCTTCACACTTTTCTGAAAATGAGACTTCATTAAGGAGAGTCTCAAGTCAGTTGTGAAAAATTCATAGGTACTTTGAAAAGCTAGACCTGGATGTTTGACCAAACTTCAGATGGCTGCACTGTTAAATCAGGTGCTGTGGATACACACCCATAACCCTGTTATTTCATTTTTGAGCCTTTTACTGAGGCTGAAGTCCTGTATTATTTATGGGTGAGTTGACTAGTCAGGCCTTGCTGCCCTGTTTTCAGTGGATAACCAAGGATGTTGTAATGGGTTCTTTCCTGGAGTTCTGCTTACGTATCTTAGAAATACTGTGACTATACACCAGTGACAGTGCTAAAATAGGGATTCTCTAAAAAGATGGGAAGAAGGAAGAAGCATGTGGAATTCATGAAGAACATTTAGACATCACAAATGCCTAGTTTTATGTTGGATGTACTGTCCAATTAAACAAAACAAAACAAAAAAACCTGTTTATTAGGTTGTTAATCAAGAGTTTAGGCAAGACATTTCTGCATTTTGCTTATCTCTGAATAATAAAATAACATTTTTGTGAAAGGCATCTCAGAAGAAATCATCTACATGAGAGTATTGGAAATAGGTCTACAAGACTTAAAAATTATTTATATTACCTTAGTCACTTTTATTTCTCTGCTGTTGGGGAGTAGATCAGTGCAGTTGTAAAGCTTGGCTTTCTGTGGTGCATTCTGTCAAAAGCAGATTATTATTTGAACACTGCACAGAACTCATAGGCATTCTTTGGTTCTCTCTACCTAACATTCTCCCCAACATAACGAAAAAATAAATTGCTTAAAATTCCCAAAGGAAGGTTTCCAGGCTATGAATATGAGCACTCTTCAATTTACAGCAAATGCCCATGTTATTATTCCTGCAGTTTCATCCTTTTTTCATTTAATAGTGTTAATGGAAGCTGTGTGTGCTTTCTAGTACAGGATATTTGAACAGTGGAGCCAAATTGTCTGATTTCATGGCAAGGGTGAAATTGCATCCGTTTGCCCTATCTCCCTCTTGTCCAAACATCAGATGTGAGCACAGCTTATAAATGGAAATATTTAATGATTCACAGGTCAGCAATGGTGTTTTTCAGATTTGAATGCTAAATTTTGTCCTTAGCACTTTTCCTGGACTTTCCTCACTATGAAACTGGTGTTTGTACAGCTTGCCCTGGCCTCATCTAACCCTCACTTACCTCATGTCCAGCAAAGATGAGTGTGTGGCTTCATTAATTCCTGTTCCTGGTATTGCTTTCTTCTCTAGATGCCAAACAGTCCAGGAAATGTTTTGAGAGTCTGGGAAGGGTAATGATGATGGAAAAGCCAGTGGGTTTCCTGCTACTGTTCACTACCTGTACATTTATGTCCCTGTTGGACAGGGGCTGCACATCCACAGGTCAAAAACCAAAGGCTACTTACCACTGTTGATTAAATTTTCCCTGTGATTATTTGTCTCTGGTGATAAATAGGGCTCTGGTTGGCAAGACTAATTTCTGCTTGGCATTTTCAAAGACTGAGGAGAGCCTACATCATAACTGATAAGCTCTCTTTGTGGATAACATTTTAGAACTGTCAGCACGTATCAGTAGGGTTGAGTTCTCTGTTTCAGGAATAAAATAGCTGGAATCAAAATATTGCATCAATGTGGTATTTGTTTGAAAATAAAACCCTTTTACATTCATCAACTACAGCAACATCTAGGGCTTCTTGTTGATACTGGCCAGGTCCATGCTTTCAAAAAAAATTGAAAACATTCAGTCTGTACATCCAAGTAAAACTGCATGGCAGGTACTTTACACGCTGTGGAGACAGAATTGTTGTTAAGAAGCTGAGAGAAGCTGTGCCAGAATTCTGAGTTCTGCAGCAAAATTGCCAACTGTTTTGGCATCTTGAAAATAGCTCCACATTTCATGACTGTCCTGATGGAGAAAGCTTTTAGAGCTGTGAACTGTTTCAGGCAATGCTTGTGTGTGCTCACATTTAGGGTATCATCATTATTATCACAGGTTTAGTAAAGTTTAACTTAATGGAAGTGAGATGCCGAAACACAAATCTGTAACAAGCTTAAATTTTCATTACAGGAACAAAATGTGACTTGGTCATCTTAACCTCTTGAATAGTAACAAAATTTGTAGCCTAGTAACTTTTGTACCTTCTAGATGGTGCACAGAACTGAAAGGTGGTAGACAAAAATGAGTTTAAGCTTTTTTGCAAGACTATCTCAGATTTAAAGAAAAGGTATTGTAAATATTGATGATTTCTATTCAGTTTAGTCTTCTCAGATCTTTTTGAAGTGAATCAAAGCACATAAATGAGCTATGTAAATGGCTTAGTATAGGGTCATCTCAGCTAATTTTACTGTTTGTTTTCTAAAAATACCCACAGTTCTGCAAGAGTCTCATGAGCAAAATTAACGCCACTCTCCTGAAAACTTAAACTACATACAAATCATTCGTCCATATGTAGGCTGTAGCACTGAAATATTTTTTAAGAAAAGCCTTCTTAACACCATAGAAAAGAGAAGGAAAGTAAGAAATCCTCAGTAGTATCTCCTGAATAAAAAGAGATGTAATGTGAAATGATTAATATTGGAAATTATGTTAGTATTAATAGATTACTAGTATTCATGCTAGTATTAATAGATTACTCTTACCAGAGGTACTTTGGAGTCTTAATTACCATGAGTGTAAGGGACTTCTTTTTCGTTCAGTTTTAGTGAATGAGCAATACTCTCATTTTTCAGAGCATTCCATGTGTGCTGCAACCTTTTTACCATCATGCACACTCTGCTAGATGAGATAAAAGCTTCTGTAGGTAGAAAAACTATTTACAGTGAAACCAAGCCTGATGATTCTAAACCAAAGGATCTGTGTTTTAATGAACCAGGTTACCACCCAGACAGCTGCAGTTTAATGGGTCAGGAGTTACAGTCCTTATCCCTGTGAATGGCTGAGAGTGTCACTCCTTGTAGGCTGCTCTTTGCTGTTGTCTGCAAACCAAAATGCTGAGAGGCCTTCAGATCATCAAGGATGCTGTTGGTATGAATGAAATGGTATGAATTTGTCTCTATTTAGGGAGCAGGGGGCACAATAGGAGGCAGAGTTGGTTTCTGGGGTTTCATAGGTATTGGGTCTGGCAGGGAACACAAGTTCATGGTTTCCATGTGGATCATGTTTAGAAGTAGCCACACGACTTCAGTAAATGTTGAAATGAAAGGCAGCCCTGAACAGGTGTCACATCAAATTATCTTTATGGAGTAAAAGTAAGTATGCTTCTAAAAGTTTGTAATACAAGACCTAAACTGTAAAAGGGTAGTTGAAGTTTATTTCTGTAATTCAAAAAGGGATTTATCAACACTCCAGTGCATCATTTTTAACAACACAATGAGGTGATTCCCTCATTGCAGGGCACACCAGCAGTGTAATGTAGAGCTGCTCTGCTCACAGACAGATTTCTTGTGTGGGACTGTCCTGCCAGGTTTTGTAGGCTGGTAAAATTAATATCTGATACGCATCTCATACAGAGTAGGCAGCTTGACCAAGTGACACACGATGACAGGAAGCCCTGTATTTTACAAATCTTGCATGGTGTAAATCACATTATATTCCCCATGTGGTTAACCAGCACACCAGAGTAGTTTTCAGCCAGGAGTCTGCAGTAGCCCAAGGACTACTGTTAAAGTACAGGTGGGTAAAACAGTTTGGAAAGGTAAACCTGCTGTCAGAAGATGTAAATTTGCTAAAGGAGTGTTTCAACTTCTGCTGGAAAACATAGTAGTTTCTCATACCCAGGAAGGTTGAAAACCACTGCTCTGCAGCCTCTCATGCTGTTTGTGGTCTTGGCTTTTTCAGCCTGAAACTAAAGAAGTGTCAGTCTGCCAGGGGCTAAGGAAGCATGTGCTCTATAATACCAAGAAATTCGGCAGTGCACAAAAAAAATCTGCCACTGACTTGTTATGAAATGGGCAAGAAGCACCCTTCTGTTCCCCTGCACGAAGGGACACATAAAAAAAGTTAATATTCATTCACTGATAGGTAATAAAGAAATTTACTTCAGAATTGAAGGCTGGGATTTTTTTCCCTTTGTCAGTGGACATACATTTAGAAATGAAATACAAGTAAGGTTGGAGATAAGCAGTCTGAGAATGAGATGCCTGCAGAGTCTGGGAAAAAAAATAGGTGAATTATATCCATAGCAATGAGCTAATTTCACTACTTGAAACATTCTTCTGAAAATGGATAGGTGCATATTTGAATATAAAGATCTAGGAACAACCTCCTGCCATGACTTACTGCAACAATTATCATTAGGATGCATGCACACCAGCAGTGTCAGTGAGAACACAGAAATACTCTCCCATTAGATGGCCAACAACTTCAAAGATTTGATGGAGAATCAAACATTTCCCATTATATTAAAAGAGGGAATTGGGGTGGAGATGGCTGGGATTTAGAAGTGGTGGGAAAAATGCTGTCAAATGTCATGTTTCACATTCATAACAGCTTGTGAACAGGAAACCTCTCTGCTTGAGCTTGTTGGGCATGGCAGCTACTAAATAAAGACAGACTCTAAAACTGTTACGTGCTCTGCAGGTATCCATCTTTATTTGGGTATCTCACTTGAGCTTCAAAGAACTTGCAGCCAATCTGTTTAAATATCAATTAAGACAAATGTCAAGCTGCTCCAAGCTCTAATCAAGGGTTCAAGATGTTGAATGCAGGATTACAATAATTTTGGGTTTATCTAGGAAAACAAAAATCTATTTACTGTAAATGAAGCTGGAATGGTGCCACATAAGTTGCCATGGTGCTAGTCGGGGTGGCAAATGTCACACAGGAGTAATACTCAGATACATTAATAGAAGATATAATGTTCCTTAGCAATTATTTTTTTCCATAAATGATTCTATCTCTCCAAAGGTTTCAGGCACCCAAAAGGTACTGTAGGTAAAAAGCTCTGTAAAGTCCCAATGTTAATGCAGCAGGAAGACTTGCCAATTAAGTAGTCAGAAACTCTGTAAGGTCCTAAGTGGAGAATGTTCCACATCACTTATTTGATCTCCTCCCTGTTCCTGCTGTGGGGTGTTATGTATGCCACCATATAGAGTATTTAGATGGCTGGCAAGTGACACCAAATGCGTGCAGAATCTCAGCTTTCAGTTTGTAAGTTACCTTTCTTCCAATATTTTTGCATATTTCTTACTTTACTGTACCTCAGTGATAACTTTCCAGTGGCAAAGTCCATGTGGACTGAGGCAGGAATACCTGCCTTGAACATCAGGCATCCTCAGAGAAGGAATCAAAGGGGTAGGTTCTTGTGTCTCTTGTCACTTTGATTGGCTTATCAATGTCCAGCCACTAAAAATGTTCTTTCCACTCTTCAAACTCAGAGTTTAAATAAGGAGGGAAATGCACAGGAAAGAGAACAGTGACAGGAAATGGAGGAAGGGAAGGTGAATTTAAGAAAAATGTAAGGAAGGGACTCTCCAGACACCATATTTCTTGTTGATGAATGAAGAATGGCATGGTTATTCACCAAAATTGTGAGATATAACCATTCAGCTACTGCAAAAATTTTGGATTTTCATCATCTATTGCCTTGTTTCATTTACCAACATGTGAGCTGAGTCAGCTGAAGTCAGCTTTCAGCACTGGGTGCTTGGTACTTGTCACTGGTGTCTTTAAATGTGACTCTCTAATTCTCTTTGTACAATTCACAATAGTTGAAGATCATTAACTAAAACTTAGAAAGTAGCAAGTGCTGAACACACCTACATTTTCTACAGCTGATAAACTCAGTTCACTTACTTCATCACCTCCTTAGAGAAGGACTTGTGTGTCTGAAAGCTGGTTTTCCCCAGCCAGTGAGGGTGATTCTTGTCAGGTCATCCTTACTCTGTGTGACTTGAAAATTTGACTCATGCTTGCTGTACACAGTATAATAACAGGGAAAAAAATTACAGACACAGGGCAAAATAGGGATCGTTAAGAGCTGTCTCTGTGCTTTCTTTAAAATTATAAGTTAATAATTGTGGTTAGGGAAAAAATTATGAAACAATATTAAAATAATATTAAATTTTTTTAAGTCATATCTACAAGCAGTGATAAATGTGCTGATGTCTCATCTGTCTTTCAGACTTATCATAAATGCTTTTAGGCAAGAGAGTTCTAAATGTGAAACTGTTCACACTTTAAAAATGTGTGTTTTTAAGCAGCTGGACATACCTTTACATAGTTTGGTTTGTATTCCATTTCCCCCCACTTCTTTCAGAAAATACTTTAGCAAGATACAAAGCATGATGAACTTTGTATTTAGCCATCACAGAAGGAAAAGAAACAAAAGTGCTGCAGCCTACTTGATCCTTTCTGGAAACTGGATGAAATGGTTTCCAGAAAAACAGCAAAACAATACCACAGATTGTATCCAAATCATGTCCACTAAACTGGCATGGCCTTTTCATTTTATTGCCAGTTTAATACTGGGAGATAGGGGCTTGTGACATTTTTGAAGGAAGTTGTAAAATTGAAATTTTTTTTTTCTTTGTGGACGCACTAATGGGAAAAACATGGGAGAGGCAGTACCCATAGTGGAAAGGCTCTTGAGGGATTTACACTGAAAAAAAGTCATGTTAAACAACGTATTGGACCTGTTCTTTTTCCTTCTCCACCAAGAAACACCCGGCTGCTCTTTCTGAATTTACCCTGTTCCCAGTCTGCCCACCCTTGACCTTGCCTCTTAGAGAAGTCCTAATGGCTATCAAATTTTACAGTTTTCTTTGGCACAAGCGTCTTGAAAACATCATGGCAACTTGAAAGCTGTAAAAACTGCACTCCGTGTTCCTCTGATTCATTAGATTGTAACATTTACAAGGTCACGGCATCTAAAGAATAAAGATGTTAACCTTTATGAGTCAAAAAAAAAATAAAGTTTTGCAGGAAGGACCAGATGTAACAAATAATTTGTTTTATAGAAAAAGTGATTTAACAAGCTTTCTGTGGAAAGAGATTTTCAAAAATGGACTTTCCTCTGAAGGCGAAGAGGTTTTTGGAGTAGAAATATTGAATTAGTCTTGCTAAGTCAATATTTTCTTCATAAAATTTGGACTTGGAGTAGATTCTGAATTCTGATACCACAAAACAGATGGAAATGGCATTTCATCAGGTCAGATTGAGTGAAATTGATAATTGATCACATTTTCCCACCCGATTCTTCATAAATGGGTCAGATTTTGCAAATTTTGAGTAGAGCAGACTGCAAATATGTGGAAATGGGCTGATGCTAAACTCTTTGTAAGAATCTAACATGCTCAGTATTGTTGCTTTGGTTGAGTGTTTCCCCGGGAGCTGAACTTCTGGCAAATTTCACCTGCACTTTACCAGAATGGTCTTTAAGCTATGTTTGAGCTTTTATCCTGGCCTTTAGATCTGGTACTGGATCCCTTCTTAAAGCAAGTGCAACTTTATATGGGAAATACAAATGCCTTAGGTTCAGGTTGTCCAGAGTGTGATGTGTATCTGCTGAACGTATATTTAATGTAGACTCTGCCAAAGAATATATATAAAAATATATAAATATTCCCATGTACTTTTTACTTATTTTCATGGCTTTTGCGGTCTCAAAGCCAATTCTGAAGAAGAATAAGATGCTGATCTGACTGTGATCCAGAACTTGAACTTGTTTGTAATTCTTGTCAGTGTGCATGTAACTTCACTTCTGCCTGTTTCCTTTAAAGTAGTGGTGTCAGTGCTACAGTGCTGTTTGTTCTGAATTGCAAATGGGAGCAAAAAATTTCAGTGCTGATCATGTCTCACCTATCTCTCTACTGTGAATCCCAGAAAATATGTCTTTCTGGCTTCACTAAGCCAGTGGCAAAAATTGTAGGATTGGGTTTTCATCTCAGGCTGTTTTATCTTTGGATTTTACAAGGTTACTTTCTTTCACAAGCATCTGAGATCAAGCTTGCATGAAGCTGTGCAATGAGGAAGACAGTTCTGCACTGTAAATCTTAGTTGTGTAGGATTTAGAACCTAGGGGTGGGCCTTTTTTTCCTGTATTTTTCTGTGACTATGAGGATAGTGCATTAGCCTTAGGAGGGACAGTGACCAAATCTCGACAAAGAATCAATAACATTTTTTGAAAGCTCTTAGTAGAGAAGCCATAAAAGTGAAAAATATTACCACATAGAAATATGGGCTCCAGCATCTTGCAGTGCTCTTTGCTGCATAAGAGTTGTGCAAAAGCAGGCAAGATGCTGCTGTTGCATGTAGGAGGACATTTTTAGCAGAAGACAGCTGATAAAAGAGAATTTTGCATCTGGTGTGCTTTGCCCTCTGTAGGGGTTAGCAGCAACCCCTCTTCAAGCAAGAAGGTAAAACACAGTTTCTTTCCTATCAAGTTTGTAAGGGCAATGTTATTTACTGTCTCTACAGTGCCTTTTTGGCACTCTTTTGTTTAAAGCAGTTAGATAAAGGAAGATGAATATTAAAAATTTCTTTCTTTAAATAATGAAGAAATACATGGCTTCAGGCATCAAGATGTACTTACAAAGATTTTAATATTTCTTTTTCTAGCTATTTAATGGATCCAGCTTCTTTATGAGATATTCTACATATGCATAATATACCTGCACAATCACTTTTGTTTGTGGTTCTGTAAATTAGAAGTTGTTGTGGGCAGACAGCTTTCTTTGGCTATTTATTTTAAAATGTTCAAGCACATAAATAATTCCTTGCAAAGTCAGTTGAAGTTTTTGTTTACTAAATGAGCTCCAGATCTTGCACTTATATTGCTAGTCAAGAAATACTTTAAAATGGACACAGATTTTATGCAATCCCACGCCTATTTTGAACATCTTCTGTTGCTTTATGAGTGCTGGGATCTGTGGCCTTGACAGATGCCAAGATAAAAATTGTGTCAATGCACACTTTCCCATTTTCGACAGAAATCTGTGGAGTTCAACACTAAACACTGAATTTGGCTCATTGACTTCCAGGCCTCAGTCATGCTTCCTTTTGCATGTTAATAGCCATAAGGCTTCTTGTGACAGTTTAGCTGTGACACTCATCCAAAATTCATCAAATCCATGCAGACATTTGCTTTGATTTCAGTAGCTGTGCCCATGATGATCTGTAGCTGTGCTGACAAAGTTTGTTGCATGCGTTGGAATGATTTTTTTGACATTCAGGTACTTAATTAATTACAAGTGATGTAATGAAGAGTGGGAACTAATTTTTCTGGAGGTAGACTTTTTACTTCCTTGGCATAAATTCTGTGTCACCTTCTAGGAGAGCTGGTTACTGCTTGGAAAAGATGATTAGCACTCAGTAAATTCATGACACTGCTGAAAATGTTTAGACAAAACGGGAACCAGGCATTTTGCAACTTCCTCGTTGTTTTACAGTTTGGTTTGTCTTGTGGACATTAGTTATTGCATGCTGATGTGTCTTCTCTGCTGAAACAGAAAGCTGAAATATTGTGATATGGGAAGCAGAAGAGTTTGATTCTTGTTTTATTTTGAACATTTCATAGTTGTATGTGCTTCTGGAAGAGCTGCTTCTCTGCAGGGTGGCATTGTGAGCCTTATGAGAGTTCCATCTCTTTGTGGCAGAATACACAAATTAAAAAATCCTGGGGCAGGGTCAATTTCACCTCTAATAATGTAAGAAGAATCAACCCCATGATGTATAAGGGAAATACAGGTCCCATCAGACTAAAAAAGAATAAGGTCACTTAAAACAAATTTAAATCCTCTTCCTATAACTGAAATACAAGGACTGTAAATTACAGCATGTCCTCATGGTAACACATCCTTAGATTTTCCCAGATACTTGTCTAGAGTTTTTTTTAAAGGTTCTTGGATGCTTGCATTGCATCCAAGTGAGAACTGCAGTCTCATAGAGTGGGTGTTCTTCAAGTAACACCACTGCTCCTTGAGGAGGGCAGTAGCAGAGCATGGCTGTGCTCCCTAAGGATGTGCTCAAAGAGTTATTTCCAGATGGTAACAAAAAGATTCACCTCTGCTTTCCAGAAAGAATTAGGATGGAGTTTCCAAGCCTCTTTCACCTAGGTAAATAGCTGAACCACTACAGTTACTAGTACACCCAAGTAAGCATGTTTCTTTTTACCTATTTTTTCCTGATAATTTTTTTTAATTTAAAACTTTTGAAACAAGCAGTGGGTTTTTGAGGTTTTTCTGAACCAGTCCCAGAAAGAGATGATCAATATTATTTTGCCAGCATCTGAGGATGTCCTTACATCCAGCCCTGGCATTGGGAGTTGCTGTCTTTTTTGAACACACTAAGCTCAAATAGGTTCTTGGCAGGTTGTGTCAGTACTAAAAATGTCTCTACACCTTCTTAATCATTTTGGTGCATTTAATTCTTGTCTGAGACTCCCACAATTCCTGCCATGGTAGTACTGCATGAATTTAATTTCTCTTAGAGTGGAAATACTACAATTCTCTTTTAAGGTGATTTCTTCACTAAACACTCCAAGAATTCCCCATCTGAACAGCCAGAATTTAAGGAATTGAAAACTTTATCAGTATTTTGCCAGTGTAGACAAAACTTCAGGTTTCCCTTTGAGAAACCTTGCAAATTTATCAGTAGATGCACCTACAGCCATCACAATTTCATGGCTGGATACCTACATTTCTTTTTTTCCTCTTGGTTTTGGTTTTTCTTTTTGTTATGGTAATTCCTTTATGATGAAAGACAATATTAAGTGACCAAATGCTAAAAATGTTAAGGATAGTTGAAGCTACAAAATTAGCAGGGAAAGCTTAATTTCTCAGAGGTGTTTAGAGTTGGGGTTTTGATTAACACCCAATTCTATCAATTATAGGAAAAAAAAGAATAATAGGATAAGACCTAACCAGAAGGAAATGAACAGAGATGGCCCCTGCAAATTTTGAAGCTTACAAAAGACAAAATGAAGAGCAAGGATGCAAGTTTCATGTGATTGAATGTACTCCTATCACTTTTACTCTATATGAAGCTCACTAAGGAAGCTGTATTCTGTCATGTCAGTTGTAGCATTCTGTCCATAAATTACAGTTGTTGCACACTGAGGCATTCTTTGAAGAATGTCTTTCTCCAGGTAAAAGAGAAGATGGAGTGGTGGTCACATTGTTTGCATTTCTCTTGGCAGATGGAGCTTCAAAAATGTCCAGCATTTGGACTTTGTAGGCTTTGTGCATGTTTTTGTGAGGTTTTCTTGTTTGGGTTTTTTGGTGGGTTTTTTTGGTTTTGGTTTGGTTTTTTGATTGTTTGGGGGGGGGGTTGG
>VZRH01003774.1:180715-315535 GCA_013397555.1 Urocynchramus pylzowi | reverse complement strand
GAGAGGGACTGGGGGTTTTTTGGTGTGTTTTTGCTTTGTTTTTTTTGGAAATGTAAATACACCAGTCTTAGCCCCTTGGTTTTTGGCTAGCCATACTGGAGATAGAAATTCCAATCAGTCTGCCAGGTGAAGTTTTTAAATAGTTATTTGGGTTTTGGAGGGAAGAAACACCAAAAAACCCACAACATGGCTCTGAAAAGGAGTTAGAATGTTTGGTTTCATTTCTAGTTTTGTATAGCTATTGGGGTGCAAAACAGAGAAATTATTTTCTAATCCTTTTGCAAGATTAATTGTGACTTGGACTCCTGTGAGAACGAGATGAAAAGAATCTGTTTCTTTTGCTGTTTTTGTGGTTTCTGTATCTGTTGCATTGCCTTTTCCATAACTTGAGTATTTGTATAGCATCATCTATGTGCTGCTAATCACAGTACAGCTTTTTAGAAATAAGAATTATATAAGGGGCAGTCATTCAAAAGTCTTCACATTTCTTTGGTGTTTTTTCCCTTTTGAAGGATCTCCCACTGCTTATTTAAACAAATAGTACTGTTTGATTTGTTGTTTGAAAAAAATAATGGAATTATTTGCTCAACCCTTGGCAGTCTGTTATGTCTGAGGAACATAACAGGTGGTAACAGCTTCTTCTGAACTCCCTCTTCTGAAAAGACTCATTGCTGGATAAAAGTTAAGAACAAACCTTGAAATGAAGATGCCATTTTTTCTGAGTGTCCTGAGGGGAACACCTGAGACAAATGACATCAAAATCCTGTTAGATGCTTCTGGAGTATTGATTTGGCCTGTTAAAACATGGCATTACTGTAGAGCTCTCTTTTTGCCCCTGTAGCCTGTAGAGAACAACAGGAAGTTTCTGGAAATATCCATGAGTGGTTATGGAAGTTGCAAATTTCTGCTGAGTGGAAATCAGACTGTACCATTTTGGGAATATGCAGCCAGGCACACAGAGCTGTGGCCTAATGAGAGCAGCTTCTCAGAGACTGCGTTGCAGGTTGTTTGGAATGAGCCCTTGACTTGCTGGTTCTTGTTTTGAAGAAAAATCACAGATGTCTCTTTTTGCTCTCATACTGGACTTGGAAGGTAGAGCACAACCACAGGCTGTGCTGAGTGGACACTTGCATAACTCATGGATGGAAATTGTTAGTAAAACATGAGAGCCTTCTGGAAAGAAAAAAAAAAAAAAAAAAAAAAAAAAAAAAAGCAGTGTTTTAAAGACTAGGAAATTCACCTTTAAGCAGCAGGTTGTATTTTTGTTTGGAAGACCCTTTCTCCAGCTTCCTATTTCTGGTATAGCTGTGGTGCCCAATGCTGAGTTATGAAATAGCCAACTGGTTTTGCAGATAAAGCCAAACCTGCCATTCCCTTCTCAAGCTGCTGAGGAGGCTGCACAAGGGTGACTTCAGAGCTGTTAGAGGCAGGTGGATGGAGACTTGGAGAATTCTGAGTTTAAGGTAGATTTTTGGGAGAGGCCAACATGAGGGAGAAGACTTGCAACAGCACTTGGGAGAAGCCTGCCCTGCTCTCACAGATTGTGTGAGGAGGGACAAACCCAGCCATCCTCAGTCCAAGGGCTACGAGTGCTGCAGGCACTGAGTGGCTGAGTCTGAGTCTGCTTATCCCCAAACAGACTTGCCCTCTTTGGATTGCACCTGGGTATGATACCAGGTAGCAAGAGCTTCTCAAGGAGTACTTTTAAAAGGGAAAAAAAAAAAAAGAGAAAATCTGTGTGAACCTGAACCTAATTCAAAAAAATGTCAATCGCCTTTGCAATGGAAGGCACATGTGAAATGTAATGCTGGGGTAGCTCTGATATTTTAACAGGTGATTTTCTAAAAGGATAACTTCATCTGTTTACCATGTGCTGCCTGACTTAGGGAGATTAGCTGTGGTTTTTGGTCTAGCACACCACAAATTTAGACCTGATACTTATTAAGCCATGAGGCTATCTTTAATTATTTATGCCTTTTAGTTGGTTGATGTTCACCACCTAATTATTCACAAGAGTGACTGTGATACTGGTGTTCCATGTATAAGCCAAACTACAGTTTGTAAAAAAAAAGAAAGTTTGCATTTTCTAGAATGAGTGAAGAAGTTTTTTTTTTTTTTTTTTTTGTATTAGGAGGGAAGATCATGACAGGATTGTTTGTAATTGAAGCAGAATCCATCTCTTATCTTTTATGATCCTCTTTCACATACAGGCCAATGTGAAAAAACCCCAAACAACTCTATCATATCTTCTGAGAATAAAATACTGAACTTTTTGTGGGTCTTGTTGTATGTGGATTAATGCAGAAGATTATAGTTTGTTATAAAAGGAATACTTTTGTCTCCTGCCATATTAATAGTATGCTCCACATAGTTGTTAGAAGTCAAAGGTTTCACTCATTCTCTGCTTGATTATTTTGAAGCCAGAAAATAAAACCTACATTTTAAATACAAAGTGTGCCAAAATCAAGTATTCCTTTTTTTAAAATTTTTGATAACATATCATTGTTTACTGTGATGATACTCCAATTTTGTGAAAGAGTGTTCTATACATTGGCTTGCTGCTTTTCAGACAAATAATGATCCTGATATATTCAGTCCCTGACCATGTGTTGAAGTAGGCATTATGAGCCTAAAAGAAAGATTAGGGACGTGCATATATCAAAAAACATGTTCAGTTGGAGAAATTGTTCTGTATTGTTAGAATTCTCTTTTTACAAAAGCTTCTTTTTCCTCCTCTTGTGTTTTAGATATTGATGAGTGTGAAAATGACTTCTACAATGGGGGTTGTGTCCACGAGTGTATCAACATTCCAGGCAACTACAGGTGTACGTGCTATGATGGATTCATGTTAGCCCACGATGGCCACAACTGTCTTGGTAAGTGGTCAATGCTGGCAAGAAACTTCCATTTCATGGCTGTGGCAAGAAGGCCTGATCTGTTTTCTGCATTTTTGTCATCTGGCATGTGCTCAGTAAAGACTTGATCCAGGTCAGAATGAATGCATTTAAACCTGTGTTGGCCCTAGTGTGGTTCAGACCCTTCCAGCTGTCACCCTTAATCTCACATGCTCAAAGCAGTATGCCCATGTTTAATAGTGCTGAGGAAAGCCCTGACCCCCAAAGCCTGTGCTGGATGCTTGGGCTTCTTTTTTAGGAAAAGTAATCTGTTAAATATACTAAATATACTGAGATACATTTTGTCTGTTTTTTCCAACTTTTGTCATCCCAGTCGTATCTTTAGAGCTTGCCCTCCCCTTTTTTCCCTTTTCAAGCAATACAGTTCTAGGATATGGTGTATGAACATCAATTACAGAATGTTAGAAGTACAAGTAAGCCAGGAGGGAATATTTGGACAATGAAACAGGGCAGAAGAAACACTAATCACTAATAACTGAAGGGAGAGTGTCCATTGACTGTGCAAAGCCCAGTTCAGGATCTTCATTGCTTCAGCAGTCTGAGGATTTGGGGATCTCTGTTTTTGATTCATGGCCATTGCTCTGGCTTAAATAAGGTGGGTTTGTCCTAGAAGCTACATAAGTATATGTTCTTGTTATGAAATTTCTTCACCTGGAAATGAACCTACACTGCTATGTCCAGTTTCCCATAGCTGCTTACTTGTTGGTCATTTTTTGTTAAATTATGGTGCTTAGAGACTCTTTCTCACTATTCCCAATATAAATGCAATGACCACATTTTGGTACAGTCCTAAGTTAATTTCAAGGTGTTTATTAAACAGTGTGTAAACAGGATATTTTTCTCTGAGTCAGCAGCAGCTCTACTTTAATAAAAACTAAGATATTTGCAATGAAATTCAAGAAATGAGGCAGTGAATCAGAAATATTGAAGTCCAGTATCACCAGTCTGCAGTAAGTGAAGCTATGAAAGAACTAGGATTTCAGGGCAAGGATTTGATTAGCCTTTCAGTAGATGTATTTTGTACTGCATTTATTTTCAAACAGAGTAACATTTGTTCAGATGGATTATATATCCTGACCATTGACAGGGGTTTTACTCAAACTTCCAAATTTCATTTGTTATAGAACAAACTAAAATAGATTTATTTGTCTCAGCCTGAGGTGGTCAAATGATTAATGGTGCAAGAGGTATTTCTTTTACAAAGAGCAGCTAGACATTAATAAAAAAAATAAATAAGAACTCTATTTATTCTAATATTCATAAATTCTTACTAAAGCAGAACACAGACATAATCAAATAGTTCAAGTATTTGGAATTCAAATAACTGTGCATATGTGTTGTTTCAAACAGCTTGCTAGTTTCAACTGTGTCCAAACAACTCCCATTATAGTAGGGAAAAAACCCTTTTGAACAACGGACAGCAAAAGGAGTGGCCTGATCAAGGATGAGCCATTGAGGAGAGCTGTGGGATTTTTTTGGACCTGCTGTCTGTGTTATTGCTCTCTGGTCATGAAATTAGGAGGCTAAATCTACAGAGATAGTCACATTTCTAATTATATTTTCATTAATTTCTATTCAGCCAATTGATTTTTCATGTTTTTTTAGGGTTTTTTAAAATTAAAAGAAAGGCCAACAACAATACAAACAGGTGATTGCATTGGGAATAGTAGCAAAGAGCTCTCTTTCTCCCAGTGTACAACCTTAGGACACTAAAAGAGGTCACAATTGTCTTTCCAATTTTGAGACCATGGACTGGGGAGGTTGTGTTTGCAACTAATGAATGGTCTTTATCATGTCTTAGTAAAATATCTGGTTTTATTTAGGCACTGAAAAGGGAATCAAGGCTCCTTCCCTCCTTGGCTCCTTCCTTCCTTCCCTCCTTGCCTCCTTCCCTCCTTCCCTTCTCTTTTGGATGCGTTTACTGAGGGCCAGCATGTCTGCTTGTAGGGTTTTACACTGAAGATTTTAACTGTGACAGTAACCATGCCAATCTTGTTATGGCTGCTTGTTGTGTGCTGACTCAGATCTGGGACACCAGTGCTAGAAAAGAGTGAACTTTTTTTTTTTTGGGGTGGCATTTTTCTGCCATTATTTGCACCCCATCAGTTATACTGACTGTTGTGATAGCCTAGTGCTTCCCATTAGCAGAGTATCAGTTTTTGAAAAGAGGGACATTCTAATCCCTTCCCTTCTTGACCAGCTTTATTTCCCTTCTCTTATGCTACCAGACATATGTAAATGCAGTAAGAGTTTGCAGTGAGGTCTCAAGTCAAAAACAAACCCTGTATTTGCAAAACAAATTTAAATTAGGATTTCTATAATTTTGGAATTGGTTTGCTCATTCCAAAGATTTTCTTTTTCACCATGATAAAATTAGGCATTGAAAGGATTTAAAGTTTTGTGAGTCCACTGGTTTGCATCTGTTCTTGCTTTTTGAGGAACCACTCATTTTTCATGGATTTTATGGAGACAAAGAATGCTTCACAAGATTAGTATCAACGTTTTTCACCTTTCTTGTAATGAAAAAGATTGCATCGGAATTTCTGCATGTCTTGTTTGACATCAGGATTTCTGCATATCTTGCTTGACTGAGGTTTCTGCAAGATCTTAAGCTATCTCTACTTGACAGGGTTTACATGCCTTTATAAATCTTCACTGAATGTCTTTCTAGCAACATCAGTTTAGCAAGATGATTAAAATCCTCTTTATAAATAACAAACTTGGAGTATTCAATTACAGCAGATGCTGTGGACAAGTTAAGTGCTTTTTCCTCCAACATTTCCTTCCTTCCTCCCTTCCTTCCATCCATCCTTGCTATGATGATATCCTTGGCTAGCTAAAAATAAATATTTTTTGCACTCCCCTTAGTAATTTTTTCTCAAAAATTGCTCTAAATTCTGCTCAAGACTAGTACTATTGTACTCTTGCAGAGTACAGTACTCTTCAAGACTAGTATTTGGTCTCATACAGTAGGTTTGAAATTTGGTTTCCCTTCTTGTACATGAAATACAAATCTGGGGGGTTTTATAATGCTTATTTCTTCTGATGTTCATAATAGCTATCACCTACTTTCATCTCTTCTTTTTGTGTGTTGGTTGGGTTTGGTTTTTTTTTAATATTTTCTTTCTCCTTGGGTCTGATTTGTGATAGTCACTTTTTGAATAGGGAATAAGCATTGCTTTTTTGCATAAGCAATTCTTGCTGCCAGGCTGCACACATCCTAACTCTTCCTTTTTTTAAAGATTAGGATATGAAGTCCTCTGCTTTTTAGTAAGCATGCTAAAGATGGTTGCAAACTCTTCTTAGAAAGTATCAAAAAATATGCAAAGCAGCATGGACAAAAAAAAATTATTGTATTCAGAGACATACTTATTTTATTTATAGGTTTTTCTGTGGTATTAATTGCTGTAGGAACATGCATTAATACCTTGTAAATAGTAATAAATTTGTCCTCAGAATGTCCTGTAAGTAAAGGAAATAAAATTTTCATTATTTTATAGATTAGTAACTAGGGCAAACAGATTAAGTTACTTCTCAGTCTTCACACAAGGTATCTCTATGTCTACGCCATAGGCAGGAATAGAATCCTTACCCTGCTGCATCCCTGATTTTATTTCAAATAGTCTGTGTAGCTTTGGTTTCTCTTACAGGAAAAAAAGCAATTACTAAGTTTGGACATCTGTAATATGATATCTCAATCAATTCTCTTGTATGTCTGACCTTCTGAAGATAACTATAAAAGTAGGTTTTGATAATTCAGTATAGCTTATTAGCTTCAGCGGCTAATTATTTGTCTGATTGAGAAGACTCCTGGGGAGCAGAGGGAAATTCTGGTCAGAAATCAGGACAGAAATGCAATTCCTAGTGTGCATGATAGGTTCCATGGAGCTCCCTGCAGGAGCTGAGCAGACACGAGTGTGGGAGACACAAGCACAGTGTCAGCTGTGAATTGAATAGCAAAGTCCTGGCTGTGTCCACAGCCTTGAATGTGTGCTTGGGGCAGAAGGTCTGATTTTCCAGCCTGAAGAATGGAAATTAGCTTTTTATTTGTGTGTTGTCAGATGGTACTTAGCATCTCTTGACAAAGTGGCTAAGTCACATGGAAACCCCTGTGGGAAAGGAGAGGTGGCACTTTCCCTGGAGCATCTGAACCTGCTCCAGGAGTGGTAGTGATTTGCCAGCTCTGGTAGGTGCAGCAAAGCAGCAATTCCAGCTGGGCATTTGGGAGCCTGCAGCTAAAGGAGAAACTTCTGAAATGAACCTGGAGCTGATGAGGCACAGGCCTTGAGATGCCTGTTATAAAATAGACCTTGGGATCTCAAATCAGTATAAAAGTTCATGTTTGAAGTCACACAATTTCCTTTCTTCTAAGGTCTGAGGTTAAGATCTAAACCCAAGTTCCTGTCTTGAAGTATTCCTTTAAAATCTCTTGGCTTACTTAGAGAAGAGGTTTAACCCTGGCATGCAGGCTTAATTCCTGGCTGGGTGGTAGTAATCTGCAATCTGACTAAAATCAAAAAACTAACATTAGTATATACATAGAATCACAGAGTCATTTAGGTTGGAAAAGCCGTCCAAGATCATTGAGTTTAACCTTTAGATCATTGAGTCCAACTTCTAAATGTATGTATATCACATTGTATCATTCAATCATTTTTCAGTAAATGTTCCAGTGTTCTATGTTTTTGGTTTTTTGGGTTTTTTTTCCAAAATAAAGCCAAAGCCATTAGAAATTAAAATCTACCTGCTCCTATCCTGCTGTTCAAACATATACACTGGGACTTGGGATTGTGGCCTCATCTGACTATCAACATGAGGTGGGAGTGGAGTTGCAATTGTGTGAGAAATCATTCCTAAAGCTACCAGATGTATCTTGTCCAGAAGTGTCACATAACTCAGGATTGCATAATCACTGGTATGATTAAAGAGATCAGTGTCTTCCTTTTAATTTAGCTGTATTTTTCTTCTTCTCCTGACAGCTGTGCACAATTGTTGCTTGCTTAAACTCCAAGCAAATGCTGGTATTCCTGATGTTTATTTTTTTTTTTTTATGTTTCCCAACAGTTCAAATAGATTTTTTTTTATTAACCATTTTAAAATTAAACTAAACGGCTTTTGCAAAGTTGTTTTTAGTTTCATTAAAATATTTTAAAGAGGAGCTGAAAAATGGTTCATTTCCTTGGCCATCTTCCAGTTTTCCTTGCCCTTCTTTCCTAGTTCCAGAAGACTTTTAGGTGAGCTGACAGTTAAGTCTTGTCCCTCTACAGCACATTAGCAGGGTCTCTAATAACATTGTCAGTCATCAACTGTCTTCCAGATTTTCCTGGTTAGCAATTCCAAGCCCACTGGCAGATGGAGGAAGGTTGAATACACCCAATAGCCTTCTTTTTATAATTCTTCATTTTTTATAAAACAAATGTAAAATTATGGTATTTTTCTACAGAAGGTTAATAATCTAAATCTTGAAGTTCTTACTCATTTCCACACTTTTACTTGAACAGGATTTTGGGACTTGGAGGTGGTTTATGCCTTAAGACAAGCAGGCCAGACCCCAAATCAGGTCTCAGTAGTTGAGTAGCAAGGAGCTGTTCAAACTGTGAGGGGTCCGAGCCACAAGATGGGAATGGGCATGTATAAAATATATCTTTATAGACAAGATGAGAACTGCTGAGATGCAACGTTTAACAACACATTCATCTGCATGTTTTAAACCCTTGTGAGCTCTGCCTTTCTGCAAAAGATGACAGGCAGTGATCAGGTCCTTGGGGTGTAGTAAGAGCCTTGAGAAGAGGGGAGCTTCTGGTATTTAGCGACCGAACCTTCCCAAGGCAAGCTGCAGCGAGCACATTCACACAAATCCATGCTACAAACTGCACAGCAGGCTGCCTTGTAGTGACAAATGTGTTCTTGCAGAATGAAAAACTTGAAAGCATTTTTTGAAGTTCTTTGGTTTTCAGATGCAAGCCTAAGTGACAAAGAAATTTGTTTTCTGATCTATTTCTTCAGCAAACTGATTTTTACCATATTCCTGGTTTCAGATATTTTACCAGTCTTGTTTGGTCTGTACATGAGATTAATAAGAACAGCTGTGATTCATCATAGCAATTTAAAGTATCCAGTCTTTGTGGTACAGTAGCATGAATCAGATTTTAGAACACTTATTGCTATTCTGCAGTTTGTGCTGACTGATGAGTAGATACTGAGAAAATATGGATAGCTGGGATGTAAATGCTCTAGAGACAACTCTCTATTAGATGTTTGCATGCAACTTCTGTATACATGTGTTTGCTTTTGTTACTTGGCTGCCTGCATCTTGTGAAAGTCTCCATGGTGCCAAGTGATAGCAGGCACTCAGAAAACTAAATTAAATCTCTCTTTCACGATGGGATTATAACATCTTAGTTCTGACGATCTTCCAACATCCAGTGAAAACCTGGAATTCTCTTGGTGATTAATGGAAAGGTCTTTGGTATCCAGCCCTCTCTGAAGCTGGGATCTCAACACTCTGCTTCCCTTATCTTGCTTTTTCTATTTCTGTATAAAGTTTCCCCCTTTAAAAGTACTCTAATGTTTGGTCACCCCACATTAATCTTTGGAGTTCAAATGGGATATAACTAACTTTACATGTTAATTTGCTGTATGTTTGCTTTCTTAAGCCAATGTGATCTGAAAAGTACCAAAACAAGTGACAGTATAAATCAGCATAGACCAAAGCTTTTTTGTTAGGTATGGGGAAATAATCAAAAGTGTAGAATAAATCTTGGTGGCTGTCAGCAATGAAGTTGGATTCTCAGACTGTCATAATAAATTAGGAAACTGGGAGCTGTGTGACAGCAGCATCAATCTCAGTCTCTTGTTTCTGCAAGTCTTCTTGTTGTCTGAGCCTTTTTCTTCTTTTTTTTTCAAATACTTAATCCCTGGAGGAGGTAATCAATCACAGCAAAGATTTCTCTGCATGGAACACTCAGGAAAGTAAAGACTAAGCAGCTTAGAGTGTGAAGCTAATATGAATAAGTTAAATCCCATATGGATGCTCTTAGTTAGTCTGATATAGCTGTAGATAGTGTCTTGGCTCAACAAGCTCAGAGATACTGCACCCTTACTGCTTTACCTCATTTGTGTTAGTTTTGTGTCTTTTGTTAATTCATTTTAACTTTCTCATAATAGCAAATTTCTGAGCCAGTGTGGCCTATATTGATGTTCACCTTAATGGAAAACTATAAAATATGTTTAATTTATCAAAGCTTTGGGAGCTGCATTGTGTTTAGTGCTTACTTAAACCAAGGGAGAATGTGTGTTCACCTGAGGGTGCAGGATTCCAGCCTGTAATGGGTGTGTCAGGTGTGCATGGCATTCAGGCCCTCCCTAATGGAATGGTGCCTTTTTCAGTCCTAGAAATTGCATAGATCCAGTTGAAACACCGAATTCATATGGATTACAAAAAGACATCAGACAAAGAAGTCATCAGATCCCTGATTTCAGAGTCACTGTCGAGCTATGCTTAGAATGCAGTCAGTTCTTGGCAGTGTTGATTTATGATAAACAATATGATTTATACAGTCAAGAAACAGCCTTCATGAAGAATATCTGCTACATAGTTGCTGACTGTATTAGAAAATGAGACCTAACTCTTTTCCAGTAGGAATGAGTTCTAGATGAAAGGTTGGTAGTGAATTTCTTGCTAAGTAGATTTTAGGGTCTCATATTTCCACAGTGCCCTGCCTTTGCTGTCTAACACTCTTCATTAATTTCTGCATCTTTACATTATTCTTTTGAATTCAGTGTGCAGTGTGCAAACTTGAAAGTATGGATCAAACTACAAGACTAAGGTAGAGGCTTGTTTTTACTGCTTTCATCACGTTCTGCAGACTTCAGTCCAGTTCCTTTTCAAGCATCTCAAAATATTCCCTGTTTCTTACTGGAGTTGGATCAGAGCACAAGACGTAGTTTTGCATAAAAGAAGAGCAGGAAGGAACATGGAGTAGTTGATGGCAGCATGTTTTAGTATGACTTTTTTGATGACTGTAGCTAACATAAAAATAATAATAATTACTCATTAAAAAGTCACTGGACATACTTTTACAAGAATTATTGTTTAGAGAATTTGCAATGTTTGAGATTAAAGCAAAATTTATGATTAAGAGGCCTTATGAAATATGGAAAGAAATTATTAGAAACAATTCATTCAAGTCTTCAAAAAGGGCAAGAAGGAAGACTCAGGAAACTACAGGTCAGTCAGCCTCACCATCCCTGGAAAGGTGATGGAACAGCTCATCCTGGATGTTATCTCTGAGCAAGTGGAGGAAAACAGTCATAAAATCATGGAATTATTTGGGTTGGAAGGGACCCTCAAGATCATTCAGTTCCACCCCCTGTCATGGGCAGGGACACCTTCCACTATTCCAGGTTGCTCCAAGCCCCATCCAACCTGGCCTTGGACACTTGCAGGGATGGGGCAGCCACAGCTGCTCTGGGCAACCTGTGCCAGGGCTTCTCCACCCTCACAGGGAAGAATTCCTTCCTGATTTCAAGTCTAAATCTATCATTCTTTAGCTTAAAGCCATTTTCCCTTGTCCTGTCACTGCATGTACTTGTAAAAAGCCCCTCTCTGGCTTTCTTGTAGGCTCCCTTCAGGCACTGCAAGGCCACAATGAGGTCACCCCAAAGCCTTCTCTCCTCCAGGCTGAACAATCCCACTTCCCTCAGCCTTTGCTCCCAGCAGAGCTGCTCCATCCCTCTGATCCCCTTGGTGTCCCTGCTCTGGCCTGGCTCCAGCAGCTCCCTGTCCCTCCTGAGCTGGCCCAGGGCTGGATGCAGCCCTGCAGGGGGGTCTCAGCAGAGCGGGGCAGAGGGGCAGAATCCCCCCTGCCCTGCTGCCCTGGGGCTCTGGGTGCAGCCCAGCACAGGGGGGCTCTGGGTTGGGGCAGGGCCAGCTCCCACCCACAGCACCCCCGAGTCCTTCTGCCAGGGCTGCTCCCTCTGCTCATGCCCAGCCTGGATCCATCATGCACAGGGATGTGCCCAAGACAGGGCCAGCACCAGCACTTGGTCTGGTTAAATCTCATGAGATTCCCATGGGCCACTGCTCGAACTTGTCCAGGTCCCCCTGGATTGTCACTGCACCCTCAGCTTGGTGTCATCTGCAAAGCTACTGAGGGTGATCCCTTTGTTTATATCATGGATTCTCCAAGGGAAAAGCATGCTTGACTAGTTGGATAGCCTTCTGTGATGGAATGACAGGCTGGGGATGAGGGAGAGCAGTGGGTGTTCTCTGCCTTGATCACAAAGGTTTTTGACACTGTCCCCCACAAGTGGGTGAGCTCGGGGAGTGCAGGTTGGCTGCGTGGGCAGGGAGGTGCTTTGAGAACTGCCTGAAGAGCAGAGCAGCAGTGCAGGGTCTGGCTGGAGGCCTGTACCCACCCAGTGGTGTCCCCAGCAGTCAGGACTGGCCCCAGTATTGTCCCTCTTACTCATCAGGCCCTGGGTGAAGGGCAGCTATATCAGCACATTTGCTGATGATCCAAAACAGTAAGCAGTGTCCTAGCAGACCAGAAGTGCTGTCCTTCTGAGACCCAGACAGGCTGGGGAGCTGGGCAGAGAGGAACCCAACAAAGGTCAACAAAGGCAAGGGCAGGGTCCTGCACCTGGGCAGGAACAACCCCAGGAACCAGGACAGGCTGGGGTGACCTGCTGGAGAGCAGCTCTGAGGAGAAGGACCTGGGGGTCCTGGTAGACAGTGAGCTGTTCCCAAGCCAGGAGTGCCCCGAGGGCAAGGAGGCCAGTGGAATCCTGGGGAGCATCAGGAGGAGCATTGCCAGCAGGTCAGGGAGTAATTCTGCCCCTCTGCTCAGCCCTGTGAGGCACATCTGGAGAGCTGTGTCCAACTCTGGGCTCCTCAGGACAGGAGGGACATGGAGCTCCTGGAGTGGGGCCAGCAAAGGGCTGTGTAGAGGATGAGGGGACTGGAGCATCTCTCCTGTGAGGAACCAAATGGGGAAAGACATCACTGAGAGGGGATCTTATAAATGCACACAAATATCTTCAGGGACAAGGGGCACAAACTGAAACACAGGAAGTCTCCTTCTGTATATAAGGAAAAACTTCTTTACTGAAGAGTGAGAGTGACAGAGCACTGGAGCTGGCTTCCCAGAGAGGCTGTAGAGTCTCCTCTGGAGAGATTCAAAACCTACCTGGACACAATCCTGTGCAACCTGCTGCAGGTGCCCCTGCTTCAGCAGGGGTATTGGGCTAGATGATCTCCAGGGGTTCCTGCCAGCCCTGTCTGTTCTGTGTTTCTGTAATGAAAATATATAAGTATATGTATAAGTATATAAGTAAGACCATATTGTGCCATATTTTGGAGCAAAAATGTTTGAAAAAGTAGAGAAACTATTTAATGATTTGTGGTGTTTATTTTGAAGGCATAATTAAGAAACTGCTTCTGAAATTAATCAGAAATCCCATAAAAATTATGAGTATGACAGCAATGAAAGGGTTCTGGACCTGACTAAGGATTTAGGGGGATTGGATGTGTAGTGTGTGACCAGTCATGTAGGGCTTGCTAGATAAGATGCTAAGCACTCTGGTCCCAGGCATCAAAACTTGGATGTGCACAACAGGTAGAAATCATGGTATCTTGCTGCCTGTACAACTGCAGTGCTTTCTTAAATAGCAATTTAAATTTCAATTTCTCAGTTTTCTGAGAGTGACTATATGTCACCAAATGCTGTTCAGTACTTAGAAAAACTCCTAAACTCCTTGTATGAGCTTGTTAGGGAAGTCTAAGAGACTTGGTTTTAGTCATTTGAAAAATAACTTGAAGATCTCCTCCAGTCTGTAAAACCTGAGTGGACCACTGACTGAGGCTGTTAATGACTGCACATTGAAAGAATGTGAGTACTCATTCTTGTGCTCTGAAATGACATGAATACCCCAGGCAAGGACTGAGTTTTGCTTTGAGTAGATTCCAGCAAGTGTCCACTTCATTTCACACAGGCTACATGTCTGAGTGGGACCTCAGGGCTTTCAAGTTGCAGAATTTGTCAGTATATGGTCAGTCCATTTGCCTTAACATGTAAATAGTTTTCCCTTTGATTTAAGGTTCTGTACAACCAATATTAGGTATCTCAGAGTAAAAGGTAAGAAGGCTTTCAGTGGATTAAGTTGTCCATAGAAAGGTCTGCATCATTCCCATAATTTACAGATCAATTTATGTGCAAGAATCTATTGGATTGGGTGCAGCAGAGGGCTGTGGAGATGATCAGGGGGCTAGAACATCTCTCATATGAGGAGAGGCTGAGGGAGCTGGGCCTATTTGGCCTGGAGAAGAGACAACCAAAAGAGGGCCTTACCAATGTCTGTCATATCTGCATGGAGGGTGTCTTGACAAGAGGTGGGAGGCAGGTCCTTCTCAGTGGTGCCAAACAGCAGGATGAGAGGCAATGGGCAGAAACTGGAGCACAGGAAGAGTTCCATGAGGAACATCAGGAGAAACTTCTTTACTGTGCAGGCAGCCGAGCGCTGGCAGCCCAGAGAGGGTGTGGAGTCTCCTTCCGTGGAAGACCCTCAAAAGCCATGTGGACACAATCCTGAGTAATATGCTCCAGGATCTCCCTGCTTGAGCAAAGAGGATGATCTCCAGTGTACTCTTAAGCAAGAATTATTAGAGTTTTTCCTTACAAAATTGCACAGTTTTATATAGCTGTTAGAGAAATCCATTCATGCGTTCCCAAGTGCTGGCAAAAAGAATATACATGTCTGGTGAATTTTACAGTGAAGGGGGAGTTAATGTGGTTGTTTGCTTTGATTTATTTTGGGTTCTTTGTTTGTGTTGGCTGTACACTACCAAGCCAGCTCCAAACTTACTAAATTCTTGCCTTCTCTACATAACTATGATGCTCCTGAAGTCAGGTTTTTTGACTGCTTTTGCTTTTCATTGGTAATTCCCAGCTCAGGGCAATGTTGGTCTCTCTTTATAAGAGATGAACATGGTGATATGTCCATCTGTTGAGTTGCTTAGCACTAACACAACTTACTGCAGCTTACATGTTCTAATGGGTGGCTGCTGCTTAGCTGCTGCACAGGTGTCCAACTGTTTTCTTAAACCCAGGTAGTCAAAAAACCCCCAAGCAACCAGTCCAGCTTTGTACTGTGTGATTCAGAACAACTGGGTTGAGTAGTAAGCTAGTGTTGCCATTTCATATTTTTAAGAATTTCTATTTGCTGTAAGATCTTAAATATGTTCCAGGTATTTCTGTCCAGAGAAATCAGAGAACATATTTGTTCTAAATACTGGGTTTTGTGTTGCTCATGTTTAGGAGAGTGGAAATGCTGAACTCATTTCCCAGGTGGGCAAAAATGCCCATTTGCTCAAACATTTTGTGCCAAAGGAAGCATTCATTCTCTGAACCTATTGAGAAACAGAGGCTGTGTTTATAAAGCAGTCTTCACCAATGGAGATACTTTCAGGAAAATGTAATTGTTTTGATATGACCTACAGGTAGGATTTCAGCACTTAAAAAACATTTTCAGCACTTTTCTGCTCCCCAAAAGTTTAATGAGTGGATATGTGTCTGACTAAGCCAATTCCCATGAGTAAGCCAATATTTTTGTACTCCTGCTATAGTTCTTATTTCACTGTATTGAAAGTTGTGCTTGAGGCTCTCCCATTTCTTCCACTTTTCATGGACCTCAAGTATTGTCCATATAGAGCATGACTTCATAGCCTTCTGGATGCTGCAGTGCTTAGGTTAAATTCACTCATCTGAATCTAGAGAGGCCCCTAACTGTGTTACTGACAGATAAAAATCCAAATCTTTAATCTAGAAGTTTTTAAGGCTTTTATTACCAGAGCTCAGGAAGGAAGTACTTCATGTGGTATAGACCTGGAAAATGTTACCAACTTGGGACAGACATACTGTCTCATTTTTCATGTCAAGTTTCATGGTTTATTTAACCCAAAAGAAAAAACCTTTTTTCATTATTGAAACAATAATAACAATACAACAAGAACAACAAGTTTTGAGTTAACCCAAGCAAGATTTTTCTTATCTTGGTAGGCTCTATAAGTAAATGTAAAAGGAAGCAGTTATAAGCAGTAATTATTCTGGAAGAAAGATAGTTCAGTTCAGCCTGCAGTAGTTAATGATGCTGAGGAAAAGATGAAATAAGGGGCATTATGATATTAGACTAAATAATTTACTTATCTCAATTTTTTCCTTCAATTGATCTGGACTGCTGCTTGTTTGTATCTGTAATAGCTTCCCTCCACTAGTTTATGGAGTAATGTTAAACCAGCATTTGCCACTTGGAGTGGCATCTATATTGCCTACATATAGATGTCAGTGGGAACTGCAGACTTATACTAATGGGCCTGTGGATGTCTGTGCCTCACAGAAAGAGCTTCATGCCAAGTTGGAGGCTGCTGGCATTCCCTGGACAGTGGCACAGATGAAAAGTAGTGTGATCAAATTCAAACACAATTGTCTTAAAGCCTGAATCAAAAGAGTGGATAACATGAACAAATAATTGAGCAGGAACTTTGTTGAGTTTAGGCACTGTTGTCAGGAGGCCACCTGTGAAAACATGGAAGCTACAACTAAGAGGTCATATTCAGGGACTTGGATGTTTATTATGGAAATGCTAAAAGCTGTGAAAAGGGTTTTGGTGTCTTAAGGGGACAGAGAGAATGGTGCCCAGTTGGTTAAGAAGGGACAAGCAACATCAAGAGAGTTGAACTAGATGCAACATCCACTCAGTATCATGGGGCTGTTGGCCTCAGCTCAGCAGATGGGCAGTAATCACATGCAGCAGAGTTAAACAGTGAGTTACATGTGTGTTTCCTAGGCTGTACAGAGCAAAGAAGTCTCTTGCAGCTGCATTTGCACCGTGTTTGCCTACTGTGAAATTTAAGACATTCCACTGTGTGTCAGAAAATAGCTACAGAAAAGATTTGAAGCATCCTTTTCAAGTTGTGCAGGGAAACAAGAAGCCCAGTCAGTGGGTGCTGAGTGGGAGTGGATAGGTGATTGTAGCCCATTAAAAGACTGAATTCTCCAGGACAGATCACAGCCATCACTTTAAGTGTTCTATCCTTGTATGTTGTCCTGTTCTTTTGAGTTTCTCTAAGCTTTCTGATGTTTACATTCTTGTAATGGAGTTTCTCATACACTTTTATATAAATAATGATTGTTTTGTATTCTTCTCTATAGGATGAGAAGTTTGATGGACTGTTAGTTTGACCAGTGTGGTTGGAGAGGTGGTAATGTCATTCTCCAATCCACTGTCACTTTTAGAATTCTATAAATGTTGAGGTTTGAAAAATAGTGTTCTTTTCCTGTTCCTGTTCAGATGCTGGAACACCTGCGTGAGTTTTATTATTTTGTGTTGCAACAGTGACACTTGTACATATGAAAAGAGTGGTTCTAGGGATCATTAATCAATTATTTTAGAATGATTGTAGTATTCATCACCCAAGAATATTCTTGTGATTGTTTCTTTATGTTTTCCAGCTGTAAAATGTGCTTTATTTCTTGGGGAAAGGTAGTTTTTCACACCTTTTGTTGGTTGGCGGAGTGTTTTTATGTCTAGTTCAGTAAACATTGACTACTGTAGGATCCATCTTCTGCAAATGCATCTTTTCTCACCAAGGGCTCTAGTGAGTATTTTGGCAACTGTGGGAGTGAATGAAGCATTGAATTCAAGGCTGTGGTGCTCCTTCTCCTTTTCTTCACCAGATTTTTCAGTTTCTGAGAGGAGGGGACAAAAAGTAGAATCTAGCCTCATGTGCAAATAACAGAAAATTTAGGCCCAGCTTTTAAATTTTTGATGAAGTCTGATTTCAGATCTGCTGGAGATACAAATGCTGTGTACATAGATAGCAATGTCTCTTGCCTCTAATATTTCTCCCTACATGCTCATATGAAGTCAATCTAAGGAAGATGGTTTGGCAGCTCTTACAATTAGCAGTGATTCTTGTTTCCATGGCCCCCTCAGCTGCTGCAAGGGATCACCCTCCCCACCTTCACAGCATGTCACTGCTTGTAGGAGCATTCCAGCAGGAGCACCTGCCTGCAGCCTCTGATCTGATACCACTCCTACATGCCAGATTTGCTCGTTGGGCTTACATGGGTATCTTGAGATCCCATCTTCCAAGACACCCACTCCAACAGAGCATCATGGTACTTGGAGGATTAGAGAAGTGAGAAGAGTCGGTTCCAAATGCTGCTGTCATTAAAGGTTAGCTCCTAGAAATGAGCACATTTTGTTTTAAACATGATACACTGAAGTCATCTGAATTGCTTCTGTGATTACCTTATTTGTGTATTGCTGTGCTTCAGGGTTCAGAATAGATGAGACAGTACGAGGCTAAGGGGGATTTGTAAGATTAAAAAAATGCAGAAAAAGCAAATAGTGAATGAATATTTACTCTTCCTCACAATAATGGAATCTGGGGGCATTCATCCAGACTATGAAGCAGCATTTTAGAAATAAACAAAAGTATGTCATTTTTATAAAACTTAAAATAAAATTAAATCTCTTAATTGAATTGCAGAAGTAATTACCCCATCGTGTTGGGCTCATTGGAGATGAGAGAAATCCACACAGGAAAAATCCAGCAGGACAGTGGTCTAGGAAGTGGTTTAGGAAGTTAATAGGTGTGTGATGGCTGAAACCTGGGAAAATGTGTCTGCAATGGTTCTGTCCCATCTTTACAGTCTTCTCCTGTGTATCAGCTACAAGGATAGTGTCAGAGTTGCTGGGCTAGATGTGATTTTGGTATAATTATGACTGTAGTAAATCCAGAGATGTAATTTTTCAATTTTTATTAGACTTTCAGCCAGCTTATTTTTCAGCGAGCTTATATAGACTTTCAGCCAGAAATATTCAGAATATAATGATTTTAAAATTCCAGAATCAGGCACTTATATTTTCCAAGCCTGTGGTTGCTAATATTTTCCCTTACAAATGCAAAGTATCCTAAGTGGAGTTTGGTTGCTAACATTTGAGAAAAGTCTGAAGTATTGCTATCAGTTCTTCATCTCTCTGTCATGATGTTTTGCACTGGTAAAATAGGCATCTTCTCAGAAATATCTTCCAAAAGTTTCCAAGAGTAGCTTAAGAAAAAAAAATAGCAGGATCAGCTCTCTGGATCATGAGTCAAAATCCCGTTTTTAGAAGTCTTGGTGCGCCAGCAAGCACATTTTACTATGGTTCCCAAATGCTTTGGTGATTTTGAAGACTCGGATTTCTGAGGGTCTTAAGTGTTCATGAAAATGCTGACATAAAAGAGAAATGTCAGAAGGAAGGAAGAGAAGATCAGGGGAGGAAGAAAACAGTGGTCACACTGTCCCTGGCATTGACTCTGTAGTGTTTCCACTTTTGTGTCTTCCTGCTCGTGGTTTTGGTTTCAGGTACCCTTAGCAGACCTTTCTCCCTCCACGCTATCCAAACAGGACACTTTGCTGGAAGAGCTTCTTTAGGCCAAACACTGCAGGAAGCTCTGTGCCAGATCAGGGTGAAACACCAGTGAAGTTAATTTGAAAAATTCATCAGATAAATTAAATGAGAAACTGAAAACATTTGTTTATTTAATATATAAAACATTCATCTTTATCAACTGTAATATTTCCTACCCTTTGATACTGTTCCACACTACCACTCTCCAGAGGATCTCATCTTACTAAGGTACAGAACAAGAGTTTGATTATATGAAGGCAGTGGGCCAAAAAGCTAGAGGTCTTATGCAAATTGAAATCTGCATTCATTTGCATAATGCTTCTGATATAGAGATATAGATACAGCTATATATGTATGCATTTATGCAGCCATTATCTGTCTCTGTTGAAAGATCCTTCTCCTTTCCCAGCCTTTCCCTGAGCTGGTCCTGGTTGCCCTGGTCCTGGTTGTCCTTGGTGAGGACTGGCCACTCTGAAGTCCAGGGGCTCCTCCTCCTCCTCCTCAAACATAGATTTGTCACTGATCTAAATTCTGTAGCAGCAATTCTTGCTTTTGTGCTGGTTGTCATCTGAGCTAATGAACAGCTAAGAGCTGTGGAAACTGAGCTGTTTCTAGATGCTTCCAGCAGCAGTTGTCTTTGGCAAACAGAATCACAGGACAGTTCTTTGTGATGAGCATTACAGAGAATGGCTTAAGGACATGTATTCACTCTCTCCTAGTTCTTCATCCTCTTTTTGAGGATGAGGGTTGGAGCAGCCATGTGCAATAACCACCTGAGCTCAGCTCAGGTGAGAATCTTTGAGCATTCTTTTGTAGGTTTGGATTGTAAAGACTTGCTGGAATCTTCCTGCATCAGCGGGGGTTTGAGACTCAGCTCTCCTGTAAGCACTGGATAATGTACTTTAGGAATCAACACACTGGCAGGTGGGGAGACCAAGTTGAAACTTTTGTCATATAAGGAGGCTAGGAAATGGATTTGACTTTCCATACACCAGTTCAAAGGATTGGAGGCTTGCTTCTGCTACCTTGAGGCTGCCATCCTCAGAGAGACAGTCTGGTCCTGAATGATCAGTGGGACTTGATTTTGTGTAAAAGTTTATGAAAGAAGACCTGTCTATTGTTCTAAAAGAAGAGAAAAATTCTGTTTAATTAAGAATAGAGTAATAAACCAAGTAATCTTTGTGTTTGTGCTCAATCAATTTAAAAGTTTTTTATATGGGTTTAGTTGGGGCTTAGAATAGGTGTTTGAGTGAAGGGATTTTATGCCGTGACTTTTTTCAAATCTCTAGAGTTAGGCCCTGGGGTGCAGGTATAAACTGTCACACAGAGGTGGCACCATTTAAAGCTCCTGAGAATCTACCCTCAGTTTTTTCAAAACAGTCAACAGCCATGTTTGACATGTGGAGAGCCAGCAAAACTGGAGCGAAAAAAAAGCTGTATTGAAAACCTGACTGCTTATTTTGGTGTTTATGTGGAGCTTAATCTGTAGAAAATATGGTCCAAAATTCAGTCTCATCCATGCTGTACTACCAATTTTTCCACTTTCACATGGACAGCTTGAGCTGCACTGAATGAGAATTGCACAATGAAAGAAAGAAATAGACCTTTGGGCAGGTATTTCATTTATGAGCTTTGAAAAAATTCAGAGACATGAAGGAATTACTCTGCCAGATCAACCAAAGCTTGAGCTTCTTGGAGTCAATGGAGCTCTCTTGCATAACTTCAGAACACTATTTTATGCTGTTCTCTCAGCTGGGTTATTAATAAACTGATAGGTTGATCATAAAATGACTTTATTGGAAAGAAAGTTTACCAAGTGAAGAATTCAGTAAATATTTTCCAGGCATCCATGTCCTATAGATTGCTTGGTGTGATGAATAGTCAGCAATTCTGCCTTTTAAGACTGCAGTAATACAAAGTGCTCCAGAAAGCCTAACCCTCGTAGGAGTGAGTCCTGAGAACATGTAAATCATGCACCATCAGGCCAAGATCCATTGCAAGGCATGTAGTATAGAGTAGTCCTAGATCCCAGCTGTTTCCTTTCTTCAAGTCCTTCATAAATGTGTTTGAGGCCAGTAATTGAACACAATTGGAAGAAATTCCTCATAGAAAAGCTTTTTAAAGAGTTTTGATTGTAATAATTTTATTCTAGCATATGGATTTGGGGCTTGGTGGTAAATTGATCTCTTTATGGAAATGGTAAATGATTAGCATTTGCTATCAAGAGCAAAAAAAAAAAAAAAATTTACAAATCATTGCATTAGTTTAAGATTATTCATCAGATTTGAAAGGCAACTGTTTGAGTTACTTTGTGATACCATAAACAGAGCTCTGGGAAGACCACATACTTTGTAGCATAATTTGGGGTTTGTTCATGTACCAACTGAGACTTTCCTTCAGTAAGTGTTCAGCTAATTTTCCAAAAAGGAGAATCTAGATTCCAGGCTGCTGTTCTGAAGGTGCAAATTTGAGTTGGCACTGATAGGGCAGCAAGGCCTGCTGACTGACAGAGGGAGGGGTCTGACCAAGATGTCTTACTTATTTTCCAAAATCTCTGATGGGGTTGTGAAAATGTTCACATCTGGAAAAGAGTAAGAAATGAGGGCAGGGGGGCTTTTGATACAGAAAATTTGAGTCAATAGCACTTAACATTTCCTGGTAAATAAAAAAAGGAGGACTGCCTACACACTTACATGGTAGTTCAAGACAGAATGAGATTGCCTGGTTTCCCTGGGTGCTGCTGCAAATTACCCCAGAGCTGTTTTCTCTGTGAGAAAGAGCTACAACTGCTGTCACATGAAGGCAGCACAAACAGCAATAGCTGGGCAAGCTGCTGGAGCTCATGGTCAGCACTGCATTCAGAGCTGCCTGGAGCTGGTGTTGCTTGCAACAGTACCAGCAAGAGCAGCTTGGGTTTACCTTAGTGTGTTGTGGCCAGTCCTGGTGGAATTAATTTCTGCAGGAGCTGTGCCAGCTTTTCTGAGGTTTGGAGTGCTGTGGATCATTTAGCTTTGTTGTGGTTTTTTTGCCCCTTCCAAAAATAAAATGAAAGCAAAACACACACCAACTCCATTGCTGACATGTTGGCACATACTGTGAAATAACTAAGTAGCTGAAGAGTCTTCATAAAAAAGGAAAGCATGGCATTTTCAGGTGGCAAGAAAAAAGCAAAAAATATATATGACTCACTTTCATGAGCAAAACAGAAGAATAGCAGAGTTGAATGTGGGTCAGATACCCAGTAGTGCTGATACATAGGTGTCTGTTAAACACTACAGCATAAAAACAGCCATGCCAAAGAGAAGTGATGAGGGATAGGCCCTCACAACAGCCAGTAGCTAATGCTGCCTTTGTGATTTTATATATTTGCCTATTAAAATAACAATACAGACATGGAACATTTAGATTTAAGAAGGCTTCTTTTCACTAAACAACATTAAACAAACTGACAAAGTAGGGGGTTATGACTCCAGTAATTGAAACATGCTGTTCTGTTCAAGACCAGAACTCTATAAAGACTCTTTTCACCCAGTAATGCCCTTTGTGTTTGCCTGCTATCCCTGCTAAAAATTACTGTAGACCTGAAGTATGTCTTTCCAAGTGGAGTGGGAATGACAGAGTGCAACAGCACACTTGGCAGATGGGGTCACAGCCTTTTCAGGTTGTTCGTGTTCATTGTGCATTGGAAATCAATTTGCAGCTCAGAATACATGAAGACATAGGGGGATTCCTCTCCCCACTGTTTGGGGTTTTGTTTCGGTTTTTTTTCATGTTAACTTCAAGCCTAGAATACAGGAAAAATAATTAGAGGGATTAATTTGGATTAACTGATTTGGGTAATCTTTATTAGCTTAATTTACAGCATGCCTTTTTGTGTGTTCCTCACTCTTCTAGATTTATATTCTGAATCTGTGCATCACCTTGAATTTCATTTTCCTTCTGTCTTCTAGATGTTGATGAGTGTCTGGATAACAATGGAGGGTGCCAGCAGATTTGTGTAAATACTATGGGCAGCTACGAATGTCAGTGCAAAGAGGGCTTTTTTCTGAGTGATAACCAGCACACCTGCATTCATCGCTCCATTGGTAAGTTTTCAGTGGGTAAAATGTGCTCTTTAGAATAACCATGTTCAATCAGAAAAGCTGAAACAGTTTGGGGTTTGTTGTGTTATCTGGTTTTTAATCTCCATAGTTCCCAAAGTCATTTTACTGGTTGGTTGGATTTGATTGATTCCTCTGCTACCCAAACTTGTAGCAGAGCCATAAATAAGACAAAGAGACAGGCTTTGGTTTGACACACAGATTATACTTGGTTCACACAGCAGTCTCTTTGTGTAGGCAGAAACAGATTTTCAAATAGTAACTTTCTGGTTCTGAGTTTCCAGAACTTAAAAATCTGTTTATTGGATAATGGTTTTTCACCTTAGAAAGCATGGTATCTTAAATCCAAATGAGCAGCTTGTTACTCCTGGAAGTTACACAGCTTGTGGGGGTTTTTGCCAGTCGTGTAGCACATGATTTCATTGCAGACTGATCGTGGCTGATACTGTACTGACACAGGATTTTTCTTTGGTTCAGTACCCTGTCCTCGGGTGGATTAAAAACCAGTTTCTCTATGCACTAGCAACAGAAACAAGGAATCCCTGCAGAATTGTGATCCTTGTCTGCTGCTGTTTTGGACTAGAATAAGCAGCTTTCCCTTTTCTATAGATGTCAGACATGGAAGACAAGTTTGAGTGGAAAGGGAGGAAAGAAAACAACATAGCCATAAATCTTTGCAATTAAGTGGACTCTCAGCGTTCATTCAGGCTTCTGTGACCCTGGCAGCAGTGGGAAGATATGCTAGCAAACTCATTTACCAACAAGCAATACAGAATGACAAAGTAGCGAGATGAGACTGGTGATCAACAGTGCTGTAAATTTCAACAGGCCACACAAATGCTTCTGAGCTATTTTAAGTGACTAATACTAACCAGAAAATCATACTTGAGCACAGAGTATGTGTTTAGCCATTCCCTTGGTAAGAAAGCAAAATGTTGTTTTGCTACAACGCAACATCTCAGAAATGTAGAAATGTGTTTCTTGCACTGTGTGTCTGCTTAAACAGAATTGTAATGACAAGTAGTGACTTTGACTTTCAGAATCATGAAACTATGGAATGTATATAACTGTGGAATATATATAACTATGGACAGGTCCACTTTTTAGCATGACTATTAAGTTTTAAGTATTTTGATTATGACAAGAATATGCAATTAAGCTACTGTTAATGAACTCTGTTTCAGGTTGTTATCTAATAGGTTTTTAGTCATTCTTTAAACCTAAATTGTTCAGATTTCTGTCCACCATAAAATATCCCTGACATAAAGATATCCAACAGAGCAAGGAATAGTAGCTGGAGGCTTAATGAAAAGCACTTGCAGAGTGCTGCGCTACAATCATTATTTCAATTTGCACATTATAAAAATTCCCAGCTGTAATAAAAAAATTATTTTAATAGTTATCTGAGATGGAAACTAATGAAATAAATGAAAAATGAGACTCTAAAGGCAAAAGTGTATTCTGAGGAATAGTTTCATGGGGTAAAAGGATGTGTTTTTATGGCAATGAGGATTCCTAGTTTGTCAGAAGGACTAAGGGAGTGGATTTGAACACTGACTGCTGTGGGCATATAATGAATATGCATGGAAAATATATTTGTGTTAACTTGTTTACAAAGAAAATATCATATAAGGCATGGATGTTTAATTTGAAGCAATATCTTAAAATTGTTTTAGATCTGAAAAAACCCAAGCAAACTACCAAATAGAGGAGTGGGAATTGCAGTGTGTTTTATGAACAAATGGTTTGCAGCTTTTCAAAAGTGTCAATTTACAATAACAGCAAACATTACACTGCAGTGTCATGATCCCCTAACAGAAATACATCAGGTGGGTATGCTGGAGGAAGGAACTGAGATGAAATGATCTCTTTCACTTGTCAGAGGTGCCTGAACTGCAGACAGTAAACATGCATGGTGAGAAAGCAAATGGCTTTTTTAATATCTGTGTTTACTTGCTTTCATAGCTCGCACTTGTAAATGCTGCTACAGAAACTGTTGGAACACAAAACACAAAAATACACATCAACATATTTATCCAGAATGGTGCCAGGGCTATATTGTGACTGTACCTCTGTTGGTAAACAGGGCTGGAGTGGACAAAGGCACCCCAAGCAGCCAGCACTGCAATCCAAACACGGGGGCACTGACTTGCCAAAGCCCTTTAGCAAGTTTGTTGACTTTGTGCATAATAAGATCCATTCATTGCAGGGTGGGTGCATTTCTATCTCTGTAAAATGCATGTGCAGTCACAGAAGGTTGGTGTCCTCAGCATTACCTAAAGTCTCTCCAAGGACTTAGCTAGTCTCAAACCATCAGCCACAAGGCTCTTCATGCAGTTTGCTGCCACCTTCCCCCTCCTGTTTTCAAATGCCTTGGGAAAAAAGGCAGAAACTTTGCAAGGTGCTTAGGAGATGACTGGAGGTGGATGTGTTCAGAAGGGAGGGAGCAGCACCAAGCCTAAGGATGCCCTGTCTACAGGCCCAGCTCACCCATCTCAGACACCAGCAGAGCTGGTGCTGATTACATGCTTGGAGCTCACCAGCACATTCAAGTCATGGGGTGGTTTCAGAGTTTAAAAAGGGCTTTGGGTATTGAGAGTTGAGCAGAGGAAGGAATACATCCCTTTTTGCACTTAGCAGGCAAAGGAATGGTGTCTTCCAATAAGAGATATCCTCCTTAAAATTGTAGGCTGCTCTGTGAATTTTCTCAGCTTCCAGAGATGCACTGTGCTTGTCCCAGTATTTTTGGAGTGTTTTGTGTCACCGTGCTCCTACCCACAAGTTGTGGTTAAAAGCCATATTGGAGTTCATGATGGGGGCTTGTGTTCTTTTTTCTCAAATGACATGTTGGCTTGCCATCCAGAAGTCTTATTATCTCTTGTAGACAAAAAGGATTAATGATCCACAGAGAAATAAAAATTTTATACTAGTGGGAGGCCAGGCTGACAATAAAGTCAGAGCAAACCCTGCTGTCCTAGCATTTGCATTATTTCACTGTCTTCATTACAGGCCTACTGGTTTCTTATGTTTAGTCTCAGTATCTTTTGGGAGGATGCTATGCCCAGTACAACTTACCTAATTTGTTTTTGCATAAAACTTAATTTTGCTTTGCTGAGTCAGATTTCAGTGCTAGTTTACTCACAATAATGATGGCAAGAATAGTGAGAGAGAATGGTAGAAGTTATGGAGAACTTAACAGTTGTTTATCTTTGTGTATCTTAATTACATGAGTGGGTATGAACACTGGGAATCATAGCAGAGACAAGGTTGTGTGTGTTTCCTCGTGACTTAAAGAGAAACCTGCATAAAACAGCTGTTACTGTATAATCTCCAGCTCCAGAGGGAGCATGTGTTTAATAAATGTGGAGATCACTATCATACACTACTGCTGTGACTGAGTCAGGTTAGTGGGTTACAGCACATTTTCACTGAATTTGATGAGAAACCAAAAACCCTAATTCAACAAAGCCTTAGGGCAGATCCTTAAAGTCCTGATTTAGGAAAGCTGGTGAAAAATCTAAATTGGGCTTAAAAAATATTAAAATAGACTTGTGCCTGTAGATAGACAAAATAGACAGAGAGAGAGTGCCTGTATCTCCACTGAAGCTCAGAGTGAACACAGTGAAGGGTTGGGTACATCCCATTTGCATTACAATTTACATAAGGAGTTGTGGGCAGGAGCCCTGGCTTCAAACTGCCTCACCTACCCAAATTCCCAGCTGAGTCCCACCCCCAGGGGCAAGTCTCCTAAAGCACAAAGGGTTTTTGCCTACAAGCAACATACTTAAGGAGCTCTGTGGCTAGGAATACTTCAGCCCCTCTAGATTCCATCCCCTGGATGTCTATGTCTAGCATAGTTACATTAATAACTGTGTCTTATATCTGCTCATCCTTCACTGCCAATGGTTTTACACAGCAAGTACCAAGTAGGCTGAAAAGGCAGGTGAATTATGAGTGGCAATTACATGTGGAGATGAGAAGTGGTGGAGAAGTACCAGGCTACAGAAGGCTGAAATCATGGTGGTCTCATCAGGTGGTGAAAAAGCTTTTACACCGTTGTCACTGTTACTTTCAAGCCTGTTAAAACACTGCTTAGCAAGGAAATGCTTTTTCACCTCCCCTTATCCCATTAGCCTTAGCAGAGTTAGGGAATTTGACATAAATTCAAGCTACCACAACTTAGCAAGATTCTCACAACCAGCTTGTCTCTTTCTGTACTAAAAGTGTAGGTTTAGACCTATAGGAAAAGGAAATGTGCTAAGCCACTTTGTCTTGCACTTGCTAAGCAGACCTGTGGAATGGTTTATCATGCTTTGGCTGATACACAGAAACTTGTTAAACTTGGTTATGTCTTAAACCCTTGTTAATTTTGCAGTAGTAGCATAGGAATCTATTGGTCAGCTGACATCAAACTACTGAGTTTCTTCTTCTGAGGATTACAAAGCCATTTTTGTTCAATTTTTTCCTTCCTATTTTCCATGATTTATTTTTATTCTTCATGTGATTTCTTAGTTCAGTGTAATTTTATAGTGGTAGAATAATGTGTTAGGACTCCCTGGAGAGGAAGCTCAGTGCCCAGTCACTGAAGGAGATGCTACAGTTGGGATTCTGGTATTCTTTATTCCCATCTCTGGTGCTGATCCCTTGTGGGACTCTGGGCAAGAAGGTTATTGTGACTCAATTTCTACAAAGCACTTTAGAGGACAGAGGTGTCTTTTCTACAGAAAGCACAATAATCTCTTCATGTTTAAATTTATGTGGAAGGGTGAACACTTTAAATAATTAAGTGTTGCCAGAACTGTTCCAGACTTTATGAAGTATGAGTTTTTCATCCCAACTATGAAAGCTCTTCCATGGTGATGTAACCAGTTAAATTACTCCACCTGGACATGCTTCACCATGGCTACCCTGAGTGCAGGCGTCCCATTCACAGAAAAAATCCTATTTGTCTTTTCTCAGTTGGAATTCTAATATGATTGTAAAGGAATATATGTAAAGAAAATTTTATAAAGGAAATCAGTTCACAGATAAAATAATAAGAAAGCATTTCAGGCAGCAGCAGTTTTATCTGGACAAACTTAGTGCGATCTTGGAAGCCTTTTCCTAAAACTGCACACATTATGACCTAAGTGTAATAGAAACTTGTCTCTTTACATGTTATCATGATACATTTAGAATAAAACATTCAATTGATTATCTTTCACAGAATATAGGAGACATAGATATAGAAAAGCTATTCTAAATCTCACTGTGCCCTGTTAGAAGGGTATAACTTTTTAAAACTGTGTATAACCCACGAAAATTGCTGTACTTTCATTTCCAGGATTCTTATTTGCTCCAGCAGCCTGTGTGAAGGGCACCTTGCATTTTCTTTCTCTATTCCTCTGGAATTGAAAGAGGTTTTAGTTTGTCTGAAAGGAAGATGCAACAGGTGAAAATACCTGGTATGAGTAAAAAGTAATTTCTGTTAGACCTGCTCCTTTTGTATACAAATGACTTAATGTGATTAGGACTAGTAAAATGAAACTGATGTAAAACCAGTTTAAGTGTAACCTGACTTAGGTTCAGCTGTGAGGGGAAGCAGTAATCTTCACAGAATCACAAAATCAGTTTTAGGTGAAAGTTTAGGGCTAGATGTGATTGTAAGTAGTCTCACAGAATCCTAGAACAGCCCAGGTTGGAGCCCAGGCTCCCTTCTGTGGAAAAGGGAGCCTGTATGAAAATAATGCCCTGTCTGGTCACATCTTGAAAACCACCATCAGCAGTGATGGTGACTCCACTATGTCCCTGGGGAGGTTGTTTCACTGAATGGTCATTCTCATTGTAAAAATTGTATTTCTTAGGTCATAAGATCGATAAAACCTTGGCAAGTGCAACTTGCAACCATTGCTCTTCATCTTTTCTCCTTGGGGCTCCTTGCAAAAAGAGAGCCTCCATCCTCTTTGTAGCTGTCCTCTAAGCACTGAGCACTATTCAAATAAAACTAAGTCTGTCCAAATAAAACTGCAAAAGCAGAGTTTTAAGTATCAAAATTCTTAGTACTTTTTTGTTGATTTTTCCCCCCCTTAGCTTTTCACTTCAAGACCTTCAGTACATGTCAGCTTAAATGCTTAGGATGTCAGAATTGGAGACAAAGGCACGCTACTTTTGGCTTACACAAATTTTACATGCATCTGAAACCTGAGGCTGCAATCTTCCATTTATATGTAAGAAAATTGAGGTGTGAATATTATAGTATTGTCAAAGACTGTGTCTGGACTGCAGGAGATATCCCATCCATGAGAGCAGCTGCAATTCTATTGCTCAGAGCAGTCCAGACAGAAACCAGGATGTGAGAAAATGTTATGTGACATGAAATCAAGATAGATTTTCAGTATATCCCAAGTTGCAGAGTTAAATACAGCCAAGTAAAGTTGATTGCAGTCCTCTGTTGAGTTCCTAGGGACCAATTCAGATTCGTATCATACTTTTACTCAGCAAAATGGGACCAAGTCTCTGCACATTCTGCTTTGGTTTTTTAGCTCACTTGCACTCCAAAAGAAAAATCTTGTGTTTCAAAATTTTCTGGGACATTGAATTAGTTTTAATTCAGAAAGAAAAACATATTTTGTTGAGTAGTAATACCTATTGTTGCTTTGCTTTAGCTGAGATTGAATACACTAAAAACGCAACAGTTATGAGGGTACAATAGTGGTGAGGTAATTGAAACTCAAAGGAAAAGTCTCCCAACACTCAAGAACGAGAGCAGATGTCCAGATTTTGCCAAAATCTGGGATTGAATTCCAAGAGTGTTGTGCAGAAGCTGTCCTTCAACAGGTACCAGATTTAAGCATACTGATCAGAACAGGCATAAATATTTTAAAAAGAAAACAAAACAAAGTAATGCTTAAAAAATCATAGCCTAGATGAGCTAGGAAACATCAGCTAGTAGGTAATCTAGAAGTCATATGGATATAGTGCTTGAACAGTAAATGCACAGTTGAATGTGACTAAGTGATAAATTAGGACATGCAGATAATTTCTCAGCGAGCAAGAATCTGAAATAGTTTGATGGTACAGTCACTGTTTCTGCATGGCTCCATTGCCAGTGCCTGTTGGTGTGGAAAGGATGAAAACTAAAGGGGGAAAGTTAAGCTGGAGGTGCTCTTGGAAAGAGCAGCTGTTTGAAACAGCCTGCAGCAGCATGCCAGCCAGCCAGCTTGCCAGGGCAGCACAGGATTTGTAGTCAGATCAGAAATCTCTCCACACCTGTGTAGCAGAAAGTGCAGTGAGCAGGCAGGAGCTCAGCAGCTGAGTGACTGGCAGTGCTGATAGGATGGCAAAACTACACGCACGAATGGGAAAACACACTGCAAAGCAGGACCTTAAGGAAAAAAATAAAAAGAGAAAATAGGCAAAAGAAGCTTTTACACTCAATCATTCAATAGCATTGGAAGTGAACCAATGTTCTGTTCATACTGTCTACTTTGGATATAGCAAGATTATACTAAATAAAAGAACTGACATGTTTTTTAAAGGCTTCTAGCATCCAGTTGACTGAAACATCAGGTGAGAAAGATCTGGGAAGAATATTAAGCCAGAGCATACTGGAAAAAGGCTTGCATTCACACATAGCACAACAAATGGACTCTGTTTTAAGTATACCATATGTTGTATTTGTCATGAGTCTCTCTGAATGCAGGGCCTGCTCTGAATACTGTGTAAAGATGCTTAGCATTTTTCATACCTGCTGTAGTCACTATGTGGCTTGTGTTTTTCACTGTGCAGAGAAATAAGTCACAGACCATGTTGCAGGCACTGTTCCTCTTTTCTGCTGTCCATGACAAATCTCAAAGATGTGATCCAGCAGGAGCTCTAGAGACTGATACTGCTATGTGGTTTTGGTTATAAACCAGGAGAAATTCAATACATGAATAGCAAATACCTGTTCATATAAACTGTTAGCCTCCTATATGTGGCATGCATTTCATCAATTTATTAATTATTCAGTTCCATGTAGTTGTGTTTGAGGTTGCTCTGAGCTATTCTGAATTAATTTAGGAGTTAATGGAAATAAGAAGGGACATGCATATATTTAATAGTCATGTATGTTTCAAGCCTAAGAATACTTGCATGCTTTGTTAAATTTTATACCTTAGAAGTCACTGTGAATGCTTTTGTAGCAGGGACTTTGTAGGAGCACCATGACATATTTTTAAGAGGGAACAAAAAGAAGAAGGGATTGAGACAAAGGTATGTCAGGCAAACAGAAATAAGAGGAGGAAGAGAAACAGCCAGCCAAGTGGGAATGAGGTGAAGAGGAGGAGAATAGTTAGAAAATGAAAAGAGTGAGAAACAACATAAGGCAAAAATCCATTTTTTTTCTCTCCTTAATTCCCTGTTCCACCAGTAACATTTCTTTCCAATATCTGCTCCCTTAGAGTTTTCATTTAGGTAACTTCTCTCTGGTATAAGCCACAGTACAGTCACAGGACAGTCATGGTAGCAGTGTCTTTGGAATCTTTTTTGTTTCTCAGTGGAATGGATCGTGTGCTGAGATTGCAAAGTCAACCTGCAATCATGAGCAAGTGATCAGGATGATTTCCCTGCTTTGCAGCTCCCAGGATTGCAGAAATGCAGAAACAGAGGTGTTAAGTGTAACAGGGGGAGGAGAGCATCTGAGCCATGTTCATTATTGATAAAAGCACTGAGCTTGTGCAGCAAATCGATTAACCTGGGGTTTGTGCACGATGCATAGTATGACTAATCATTTTCCAAAGGCTGTGCCTGATTTATCAGGGCTGTGAAGCTGCAAGTAATCTTTCTTCTCTTGTTCCATCATAAAGCATTCACCTTGGAGTAAAAGCAACAGCACTTTTGGCCCCCTTTGATATGGAGTACCTTCTTTGAAAGTTCTCTGTGTTTATAGCTTGCTAAATCACTGCAGATGCCATGTAAGCCCATGTTATCTGCTTTGGTGCTGCAAGCATTGTGTTACACTGGTGATTTACCAGAGCTGGCAGATTTTCTGCCTGCACTTTGCATGGGCAGAGGATGGTAAAATAGCTGCTATCTTCAATCCATATCAAACTGCAAAGTGCTAGAAAGGCCAAAGCTAAGAGCCTTCTTGCTAAAACATTAATTTTTAACAGAAATCCACATGATCAGTGTTGGCATTTCAGTATTTAGTGTAATGAGAATTGGTTATTTAAACTGACATTTCTTTGTAAGGCTATAAATGCCAAGATGGGGAAGCAGGAACGTGAATGTTCTTATGCTGTGTATTTCTTCTCCTTCTGCTTCTTCAGAAGTTAACTCCTAGTTACTTGCTTTTCTAATCACTAATTGGCTAGAGGATGTTGCAAGAGTTTACAAAAACTACCTCCGCTCTCAAAGAGGAGCTATAACACCACGTGCTGTAACTTACAGATGTGAGGGACAGAAAAGTTAAATAATTTGCCTGGAGTTCCACAGGAAGGCTGTAGAAATCACAAGAACTTTCCAGAAAACCTGTGATGGGATCACTTGTCAGTGCATGCAGTTTAATTGATACTGTGTTGATTTCACCAAATCTGTTTTGTTAAGCCGAGTATCTGTTTTTATGTATGCTCCTACTATGAACAGAATGCAGATGCCCTGGACCCCATTCTGTTGGTCTGTTGTTTAATACCCTTCTTTCATCCCTGGTGCACTTTAACATCAGTGATTGATGAATTATGTGTACATGCTTAGAGGTCAAAGTGTAGCACAGGGAGCCCGGTGGATAACAGTGGATATCACAAATCCTGTTCTCTCCCGCCTTTCCTTCCCACATTTTTGTTCTCTTTGTTCTCTATTGGCTCAGTGTTGTAAATTGAACAATTTCTGATGATGCCAAGCAGCTTGACTTCTCAGTGAAATTCAGGATGCCTGCTGACTCTCTGCACTGTGCCTTTGTACTGGGAAGGCAGCAAAATTGACATTGGAAATGGATAGGTTTTGAGAAGTGAGGAGGAACACAACCACCTGAACAAGTCAACAAAATGTTGTTGGCGTTATTTTTGGAAGAAGTGTATTCTCCCACTAAGCCAAATTTTGTTCTCTGAAGTAGTTGATTTTTCAGGAACAATAATAATAATAATAATACTAATTATATATTTAAAAAAAATTAAAACCCCGAACTTCAAACCTCTGAAACATTCAGGTGTGGAGGTGTTGTCCTTGGCACTGTGTGGAAGTGGTGTTTAGGCAGCCTCCTCTGCCTCTGTGGGTGGCTGTTGTATGGCACTGAGAATCCATGAAGCCTCTCCTTGGGCAGAGAGAGAGGCTGCTGCAAGGAGCAGCTCAAACATGAAGCCTGATCTGCTGGGTGCAGGAGGGTGCCCCTGCTAGCATCTCTGAATCCAGTTTCCTTTCACAGGTGAAATCTTTCAGTGTTGGGGAGAGCTTTGTAGAAAAAAAAAAAAAAAAAAGAGCAAAACAAACCCAAAGGGTCCTTCTGGAGGTGAGACTGGCCTGCCTGGGCAGCAGCTGTTTGTCTGCCTGCTCTTCTCCAGGACTGGGATTCTGCTCCTCACCTTTCCAGACAAAATGCTTTTGAGCTCCCTCTGAGCTTCCCAGAAAAAGCTATCATTTGGCCTAACTGCTTACTTAATGGTTATTTAATTGTTCTGCTCTAATTTGGGTCTGAAAAACATATCATAAAAAATACAAACAAACCTGTAATGAGCTGTTTTAAAGCAGGGTTTGTAGTTTCCTAGGCTAATCTGTGTTTCATACTTGAATCCTGAGTAGTACATTTCCTTGGAGATTTATGTTGAAAATGCTTCATGTGTAGATCTAAACAGGACTTCTGAGCATTTGGCAGTAGTTCAAAATACCGTGTGCTGTTCAATCTTCCCAGAATTCCCAGAAGGAGATCGTGAGCTGTCATTCTGTGCTGTCTCTCAGAGAAGCTGACCACTTATTGGCCCAGTGAACACTGAAATAATCTGGAGGATTGCCTATCAGGATTGATAGGCAAATGCTCCATAAAACAGTCTCACAGCAAAGTAAAATGCCAGAAAAATAATAAAATCGAAGAACACCAGTTGTAATACTCAGTAATTACAGCCTTTAAAAGGATCTTAAGGATCCTCCCTGATGGGAGCAGAATAGCTCTTTTGTGGTTTTTATGTTGTTTTTGTTGGTTTTATGCAAAAGGGATATTAGGTGACTAAAGGAATTTTCCTGTTGTCCAGACTGTGGATTTTTTGTTTAATCCAGCTCTAGTGTATATGTAGTAGCACTTCTGAATGTCAATCAAATTCACTTCTTCCTATTAGCTATCAAGTGCCTAAACCCAAAATGTAAATAAATTTACCTCCATCCTATTTATATGTCATTTGGTTAAATATTTTTGGGGTTGTTTTGTTTCTTCATTTCCTCTAACACACCTGCAAAGGCCTCATTTTCTCTTAGTGTTTTGTATGACTCATTTCTTCTGTGAGATACTTCTGTGCTGAGCTATAGAAAGTTGAGCTGTCTCAAAAATAACTTTGTGATCAGAAGTGTGGCTGTGTTGAAGGACATCTCATTTTTCCTTTTTCATATTTATTCTCTCTTTGGACTTCCACGAGTCCTGTTTGCAAGCAGAACCAGGATTTCCTTGCTTTCCAATATGATGTCAGGAAAGCACTGCCATTTTTTTCTGCATACCTTGACCCCCAATGAATACCACCCAAATTAAAATCCATGTTCAGTGTTTAGCTGATGCTTTTCATCAAAGTATAGAAATCAAATACAGCTGCTTATCAAGAAGAATTCTATTTTTTTGTGTTCACAAAAAAGCACAGCAATATTGACTGCACTCTGTTTTGTCTTCTGCTGACCTCTGGCAAGCAGCTTGTAGATTCCTAAGGATTTTCTTCACCTGTCTTTACTTAGATCATTAAAGTCAGAGATTGCTACAAACCAGATATGCTGCTAGTAGATCTGGTGCTTATTTCCATGTGCAGCTCTGCCAATGCATCTTCATCTTCACTCATTCTATCTTTTCACCTCCTTGCTCTTGATAAGAAATGGAATACCAGTTAATGTATACATGGTGACTAGGATGAAATAATGCAGCATTTCTAGCCTGTGAAATCTGCAGAGGCCAAAGACTGCTCCAGTCGCTGGTATAGTGTTCTCTCTGAAGTGGAGATGAGATCCAAGCCTGATCAAACCCGTTCTGAAGCCCACAGAGTCCCAGCAGTTTCAGTAGGATTTGAACTGGCATCACAAGACTGTGGACATCTGCCAACAACAGAGATTGAATCAGAAGGTGAAGCAAATCATCATTATTTCTTTGGATTGCAGCATTGCTCAGGTAAAGAAAGTCAGGAATAACTGTGCCACAATTCATGTCCTGCAAATCATTTCACCAAACTATAGGAGAGAAGTGACTCTAGATTCTATGCAGAGCTATGAGAAAGAGAGTAAAAAGCAAGAAAGCAAGAGGTACTAAGTAGATTAAAGGCAATTCAGTCCTGAAGAATATACTTGCAGAGCAATTACGCAGCCTACTACTCCCAAATGCTACTAATGATTGTTATGGCAATCATAACAATTATAAACAGGTGATCCTCTTCACTTTGGCACAGAAGAGAGCCTGCTAGTGTTGGGGTAGAGAGACTGAGGTGCTAAATAAGCCTCAATGCACAGAAAAAGAGCAATGATATGACAGCAGCAGTGTGGTTTGTGTACACAGTGGATGTTTCTCACCCTGAATGTGCCAGCAGAGCATGTAGAGTTTTGAGAGAAGCAGGTTCTTCCACTTTCACACCACTATTGCCCTGTAAACATTTCATTCATCTCTGAAGTACAACTTGCAGATTAGACTTCCACTCATTGTGTTCTTGATAGCATTTGGTCTTAAATGGCTAATAACATAGGACTGCTATTGCAGGTGCCTCCACGTGAAATCTGATGCTTAGTGCCCCAGAAAAAAATTAACCATTTGTGACAGGAATGGGATCAAATTTGCTGCTTTGAGGAAGAGGTATTTGCCTACAAATGCCCACTGTGTGTCTGTGTTAGGTGCTGGTCGTAGCATTTGAACAGAGAAGCAAGAGGAATGTAAATATTAGTGACAGTAGAAGCAGAAATTATAACTCTGCTTTAAAATGGTCCTTTTGGTAATATTGTTGTTCAGGATTTTGTTCCCTGAGGTAACTGGAAAACTTTTTTGAGTGCCTTGGTGGCACCATCTGAGTAAATCCTGATTGCAGGTAACTTTTCTCAAATGGCAAAATATTTGTCATCCCCATGCTACACCCCTCCTTCCCGAGCAGCTCTCCCTTCTCCCCTCACCTGGACCCTGCAATATTGCCTTCCAGACTGTGAACCACTCATCTCCCTCCCTTGTGCCCCCACCAAATGTTATCCTCACACCCCCTTGAACCCTGACATTTGTTTTGTGTAAGCTACGATCGCTGCATGGCTCACGCTGACATTTTATTCAGATTCCTCTTCTGAACTGAACTCAGGGAAAACACAGCAACATATTTTGTTTGTACAGAATGGCAAACTGTCTAATCATAAAAGCAAGCCCAGTAAAAAGTTTGGAAGTTTTTTCGTAGCTAAATAGCCCTTTTGTATTTCAACTAGAAAACAACCTGGTTTGTGGGGTTTTTTGCTTTTTGGCCTAGAAAACAATGTTATACCACCAATGTATGTATATTTAAAATTTGTGTATGCAAATACACATGCATTTTGTAAATACGTTTGCCTAAGCTATCCTTGAAAGCTGCTGCTGTGACCCCACTCCTTGCTTGCTGTACCCAAGGGAGGCAGCATCGATTTTCTTCTCTGAGTTTTGCAGGCTTTAATGAAAGCAAGGGAGAAGCTTGTGCCTACATTGCAATTTAATGTATGGGCAGTCTTTCAGACCTTTGTTGTTGGGACTATTCATGTGCTTAAGTGTTTTGCTGGATTGAAGCCACAGATCAGTTAGCAAATTAGTGCACATACCAGGGTAGAGCATTCTATTTCTTCTTCCCAGACAGTTTGCATTTCCAGTATTTGTATAGGATGTAGAGTGACAAGCAGCCCGTTTGCTTTATTTATTAAGCTGAATGTCAAAAAATGGGATGTCTTCTTGAAAGTTAGTATTTCTGCATCGCTTTCTGAAAGATGATGTTCCCCTTTTCTTCCCATCCAAGCTCCATTCCCTACAGAAAAAGTCTGTGTGGTGGCTATAATTGCCATACTTTATCTTCTGTGAAAGTAGCATTGTATGCATGATTTTTCCTCATGGTATGTTTCAGACAGTGTTAGAAACAAAATTCAGCTGCCAAATGATTAGAGGGATAGCAAGCACAGGTATTCATTGCAGGCCAACAGAAGCTTCTCTGAAAGCACTTGCCTAATTCTGTGCTTCCAGCTTGGAGTATGGGAGAGTAGTTGTACATCTCCTTTGGAATAAAATTCTCACTGTGACATTTGAATTGGAAAAACACATGTTTCTACACAGCTTATTAGGCAACAGATGTGTTCTCACTTTGTTAAATTATTTGTGAGCTTCTATATTGATACTTCTTTAGCAGCAAATTGGCCAGGTGAGCTGAGGACCTCCACTCTCCCACTGGCACTGCTTTTTGTGGTGTGTGTTCTCATTCACCTGACCATTTATTCCACAGCTCTGTTGCATCCTGCTTTCACTTCTGATTAATATTGGGTGGCTTTCTCAGAGCAAGGTCATACCCCAGTAGAGCCAAAACCACCTTGCATAAAGCAGGGCTGCTGACTGCATCTTACTTTGCATGTTGACACTATTTCCTGGCATTCTCGGCCTTTTCCTGTCCTTATTATACTATCTCCATGCTTGGTTGCACTAACTTTTAATTCCTGTGTGGACTAGTAGCCACAAGGTACTTTAAGACATGGCTATGCATTGTTTTCTCATGATGCAGCTTCTGAGCTAGTTACCTATGTTTTTAATAGAGCACCTTTCATCCTGAAATGAAAAAAAGCATCCCAGGGTGCTTTAGAGGTGTGATCCTAGGAGGTGACATTACCCCATTACCTCTGGACAGAGATGCTTGAATTTATGGACAGTATGGGATGTACATACAGCACACGCTGGGTTCTACTGGAAACCAACTGCAATGCTCCCAGTAGGGATGAACACTACAATCAAGTGAAGGGAATGAGGAGCTAGAGCTTATTTTCCCTTCACCACCTCCCTGAAAAACAACTGGAACTCAAGTTCTTACAAGTAACTTACAAGTAAGATGGTGTAGAAACAGGTGGAGGCACAAGCCTCCAAAAACAAAACAAGGTTTGTTGTTGTAGAGAGTGGAAATGCTGGGTGCATTTCTTGAAGAGGGAGAAGTTCTGTATAAGAGAGAAATAAGGAAAGAGGGGTTTGTAGAGAAAGTGAAGGTGCAGGTGGTAACTGTTCTGTAGATGAAGAGAAGAAAACTGGAGTGGTAACTTGTAAGGGATATTATGACAGAACAAATCCAGCAATGCAGTAGCTGTTGGCCAACATGACATTAATTTGGGAGCTGGACACAGTGATCCTGATTGTTCCCATCCAACTAGAGATAAGTTGTGGTTCTGTGATTAGGGAAATTATTAAGAAAACCCAACAGAAAGAACACCACCTCAGGAAGATGCAACTAGACTGGGTCAGAGAATGACAGAAGAGAATGGGATGAGTGATGTTAAAGAAATAGGGCAGGGAGAAGGAAAAATTCCAGATCCTTGCTTGGAAGTCTCCCTTGCATTATCTTCCCTTTCTCTACATAAGAAGAGGCCAGAAGTTCCACTACCTCTGGGTTAGCATGTCCTTTTGTTCTGTCCCCAGGGGCCCTGAGCAGAAGCTCCACTGAGATGAGGCAATGAAGAGACAGGTTCTGGGCAGTGTACATACTTGAGCAGTTGGGCAAGGAACCCTCCATTGTACTAGAGGATGCTTTAAAGAAAGCATATGCAATTTTCTATTTCCAGGGACTCACAAAATTCATCAGATTACTTTGATGAGCTTTCCTACCTTCACTGGGATATAGAAGGGAGTAGCCTCTACCCTGGAAAGTTAGCATAAATCTCTTGGAAGAGGGATGAATAGTTAAATTTTTTTATTTTAAATTGCTGTAAACAGCCTCAGTAAAAAGTAATTAGTGGCAAATGTGTTGTATTGTATGTAGTACAGTGCTCTGGATTTGTTTAGCTACTGAAAAGTAAAGTGGGAAGTGTGAAAGAAAACATATCTGGGCACAGTAAAATCTATCTGTGCTTATAGAAAGTGTATTGTCATATGCTGGTTCATAAAAGTGTAAATCTCTTCAGACACCAACTTCATTCTGAGAATCCTGGAGCTTTCTGAAGATGTGTTGGTATTAAGCATGTAAGGAATAAGTGGTAGAGGGGAGTTATTATCTGACCCAGTATAAGTGCAGTGCAATATTTATACAATCATTAAACTCTCTGCATTGGGTGGGTCATTTGCTAAGGCAATTTTTGCTCCTCGTGTTCTCAACTGGCCCCAGTTGGCAGTACCATTATGACCAATGGGTCTCAGGCTAACACAACTGGTGCCTTTTGGTTTTGAGTCTCTGATTGTAAGTAAATGGATTTATTCTGGGATGCTATGAGGGAAAAGGACTTACTGCTGCTTTCCAACTCTATGGAAAACATAGTCATGCTGCCTTTAGCTGTTCCTGCCAGAAGAATACAGTGACTGTGTGCAGCACCCTCCTGTGGTGTCTTGTGGCTTTTACTGCTACTTTCATTTCCTCCTCTGCTCCCCCTTTACCAAAGTTAGTGTTCTGATACTACTTGTAGCCAAGACTGAGAACAGAAAGGTCCACCATAATGAGCAATTCATGTGATGCTGTCAGCTTTCCTCGTGGGTCTTATTCTTATTTCTGGATACTATCACATCTTTTCCCCATTCTGCTTGAAATCAGGATTTTAAAAATATGTATTGCTTTAATCTTCAGGTTTCTGAATGTATTTAGTCTCATGTTAAGAAGGTAATTGAAAGAAGGAGAAATACTGTGAAAACATAGGTGTAGTATGAGTAAATGTCCTTTATCACATCTTTCAAAATTCCTTATTCTTATTTGCTGGTGGCATCCCTTTTTCTTCATTTCTGACCCCTTGTCAGAGCAAGAAATTGTTATTCATGCTGAATTAAGTTGAAAGTCCTCATATGGAAGCATTCACCTGAATGGTTCCATTTACTCCAAGAGCTGAATGTTTCCAGGATGCAGTCCAAGCAGCATTAGTCTGCTGTGATGCTACTCCATTCCATACATTCGACTGTACCCTGATCATCTTCATTTATAAATCCTGCAGTATCACTCTGCATCATCAGTAGAAGTTATTTCTATTGTATAGAGTTTGTTTGTACTCTCATGTTTTCCACATGATGTGTGTACAGGACCTTTTCATTCATTTCCTCTTCTTCCATTCACCTCCAGGAATGATGTGTCTCTGCCATAAACCAACTTTACCTCAGAATTACACCTTGATAAAAAAAGTGATTTTTTTTTTTATTTTAGTTAGGTCATTCACAGTAAGGACTTTATAATTCCTTTGAAGATGATGAGAAACTGGGTGTAGAAGTCTTTTAAAATAGGCATCAAAAATTTGATGACACTTTAGTAGCAAGGCAATGAAGAAAATTGGGGTGACATCTGATGTGCCTGAATTTAGGTAAGGCACTGCAGTTTTTTGTAGTGTAACACCAGCATTCTGAAGCACTAGAGCTTTGGAGCCTGGGTGTGTCTCCCTGCTCTAGTCCCACTGAAAGAGGATGACATCAAGAACTACTTCAGCCAGGCTTAGTGGCCATTTCCCTTTTTAGGCACAAGGTACAGAAGATGCTGTGAATTCTGCTGTGTTAGGGTTTACTTGGCAAGGAATGCAAGAGGCTTCTTCAGCTGGTGATAGAACTGACAAATTAATATTTGACTGAAAGAGCCTGAAGAGTGTCAGCAAGCCAGTCAGAATCCTGTGTCCATTTGCATCATTGCTGTGGATCAGCATTGGTCCCACTTTTTCATGATGATACTTTTAGAGGCACAGCTGAAGTGCAGCAATGATATAACAGACTGCTGCTGTTTAAGCCTTTCATTCCTTCAGGTGCAGAATTTTTATTTTTATTATTATTATTGTTATTATTATTATTATTGTTATTGTTATGATTATTATTGTTTTCTTTTATTTCCCTTTTTATAAAGGATAAGGTCTGTTACCTCCATAATAAAAACAGACACTATTTTGTATGGGTTTGGAAAACAACCATACCAAAACTAGGTTGAACTGATAGATTTTAGACTCTTATCTGTGAGAGAATGTTCCTCCTTTTGTATAATATTAAATTGCTGCTGCATGTCTCTGTAGAAACAAGAATGGTTAGATGGGTGATGGAAGATAGGCTGACAGAAAAGCACTAATTAAATACTGTTTTGCAAAGCCCTCATTGAAATTCATAGCTTGGTACCTTTGGGGACTTGAAAGCAGGGGAGATGGAAAGATTTCAATTAAAAAGGTATTTGTATAGTTCTTTGTGAAGCCAATCACTGCCTTTTTAATATAAAGCATGTAAGTATCTAATATGCTTTACAAACATCAAATATCTTGCCTTGAAACAATGAGTGTCTTAATAGGTCTCAGAGGAAGATACTTTGAAATAAAACAAAAATCCCATAGACCTAAAATTTTATTCAAATTAAGGCTCTGCAGGTTTTTTTAGCACAATAGCAGTCATGTAATTTCTACATTGACTGATTAGAAAATTTGAGAGGAAAAATAAACATGCAAAAAAAATAGTGGTTTTTTTTAATAACTAGTTATTTGTGTTTCGCTACAGTTGTAGTTGCCATTTACAGATTTTTAATGTATATGATGATTGCTTTATTCTTGCAGTACTTTTAGATTCTTTCCTAATTCCAGGAATTTCTGCAGCATGAATCCCTCATTGAATTGATGTCTGGGCAACAAATAACAGAAATATAGCAATTTATGGCTACAAGAGATCCCTAAGGCCATCAGTTGAAGTCATTTGCAGGAGATACACAGCTCCAAAGGGTTCAGAGAACATGTATTCCAGATGCAACTAAATACCACGAGCCACAAAACACTTGTCAGCAAAACAATCTCAAAAGTTACAGTAGAACCACAAATGCCTCAACTGTAATTTACCACAGTAAGAGAAAAGCAAAAATCCAGGCCATTGCCAGGCCCCTAGATCCTTGAAGTCAAAGGGAGCATAAATGAAATTCCCAGATAACCCTAGAGTTCTGTGTCCAGTTGCAAGAGACAGCAGATTCAGAAAGATTGCTCTCAAAGCAATCTTTAGTTGAGGCGTTGGGGCATGGGTTGGACTCGATGATCTTGAAGGTCTCTTCCATGAATTCTGTGAAACTGATTTCAAATAAGAATTTCTCTTGTTCCTGAATTTCCTGGTCAGCATACAAGGAGAGTGTAGGAGCAGACAGACATTGGCAGGTGCTTTGAATAGCTGTTTCAAGAGCTGTAGAGCCCACCTTGTCGAAGCAGTGTTCTTCACCCTCCATCTTCTTGCCCAGTCATGAGCTCTCTCTCACTCCTGCGGATCCAGGCAAGGCCGAGGGTTTTCCACCACCCCTCAGAGAATCCCTGGTGCAAGTGCAGATGGTGGAACTCAGAGCAAAGTGCCTGAGCAGAGGCCAGCCAAGGCAATTTTGCAGAGTCATTTGGATCTCATTAGCTCGCATGCAACCATATCTTGAAGCCAAACAGTTTTCACCCTGTGGATCTCTAGAGCACTGGCTTTAAATGCACAGGGTTTCTTGGAAGGAGCACAAATGGCAGCATATTAAATCAGTGCACTTTCAAGGCAAAACTGCCCATGAAATTAATAATTTTTGCTGTGTCTAGGCTTGTGGGGATATCTGTGATGACACCCCTTCATGGCTGCATTGTTGGAAGCAGCAGAGCACTTAACAGGCTTGACAATAAACACAAATACCAAAAGATGGGCCATTCTGATAAGACAAATTCTACCTCCCTTACTGAGTGACAGCAGGATGTAACAGAACACCTTATTTGAAATAAATTATTTTACCTAATACCATCCTCCCCAAGGTTTGCTCATCAACTCCTTTTTTTTTTTTTTTTTTTTTTACCCAGAAGTTGCCTTAACTTTTAGCTTGATCCACAAACCCATCTAGTGAATCACTTTCCTGATTGTATTTCTTCAGATTGTATTCCTTCAGATTTCTTATGAAGAATTACATGGTTTATGTCCATAAAGAAACTTCATCATGGCTTTTTATCAAGGAGCATGATTCAGGAGTCAGAAAATAACTGTGGTTTGGGGCCTGTTTGTCATCTCATGGTCAGTGGAATGCTTTCTCCATACTCATGCCCACACACTACCACAATAACTCTTGCACAGTTGCAGGAGCATAATTTCCCTGTAAACAGCAATAAAAACAAATGGCATTTAAATAATAACCACAAATGGTACCAATAGTAACAGGTAATAACAATAAATATCACTTCGTTATTTTCTTTTATAACTGTGACTGCATTTTATTTTAAAGTAACAGCTACTTGAAAAGCTCAGATGCTTAGGTTTGCATTTTTCAGTTATGAGGTATTCTTAATTTTCTTTTTAACAAGTTCTGTGCATAGCTTGAATTAAAACTTATGGTCTCTTGAATTTTTTTTCACTTTTGGCCATTCATGCTTGATAATTATGGCTGTTTTACATGGGTTTAAACGTAGTAAGAAAGAACATAGTCTGCCAGTAGCAAAGCTTGTGCATTTTACACTTTGAAAAAGCACATAACTATCACTTAGGTGATGAATATTTTAGCAGAGGAGCTGGCATTGAACAAGATGATGCTATTTTCTTTTTATACCACCGAGGTCTAAAAAAAAGTTGCATCACTGTGGTAATTGCAGCATGAGTGGTGAAAATCTCTAATGCACTGCATTTTTTTGTGGATGGTACTGTGGCCAAAAAGTATATTTAGGTAGCATTGGTGAAGAGCTGGTGGAAAAGTAGTATTAATTTGTATTACAATAGCTTTTAGGTCTGGGTCTATTGTGTCAACTGCTATACAGAGAGAGAGAGAGAGACTGAGAGGTTGAGACTCTCCATTCAGCCAGACAAAAGATGTGTATCCCTACTTTATGGGCAAGGAAGCATGGTATTCAGTGGGCTCCCAGAGAGAGAATGCTGCCTCCTGATTCCTAGTCCACTAGATTCCTAGCCTTCACTAACTGGGCTGAGCAAGATCCCACAGACAAACTGTTCTTTAGTTGAAAAATCATATTTATATAACCTAGACTGATAAGGAAATTCAGTGAGAAATCAGAAAACTTTCTCAGAGAAACAGTAATTTGAGATGAATACACATAGATTTTTTTTTCCAGATGTTGGGGAGAAAAAGGTTAAAATATCTGCAGATTAAAAAAAATATTTTGCTTGTCTTTAAATGAAATCATTGATGCTTCATTTTGCCAAACAAGCTGCAAAAATATCCACTGAACCTAAAAGAAACAAAACCTAGAAGTGTTTTAGCATTAAAGCAGAAAGCCATCCTCCCCTATGGGTATGATGGAAAGAGGTTCTCTGAAGCTTTAACATTCGTGCTGAAGTCATTAATAGGAATGACTATGGACTCTAATGAAACTGGGATTCAGAGAACTCGAGTTCTGCACATCTCTAGAAGGTCCCAGGAGCACTGGTATTACATGCCTAAAGTTAATAGTACAGATGCATCCTTTTGCCCTTGAATTTGATGTGAATTCTGTGCTGCAACTTCATGTCAAGAGCTGGGAACATAAGCTTACTTCCACTTGAAAAAGAAACAGTGAAATCCTATTATAGGTCTACTAAGGCAGCAAGGAGCAGGACACATTTGTTTCAGTGGCAATTAAACCCCCACTAAGTAAATTGAAAAGAAATTTGCCTTTGAAATTATGAAATAAAAGTCCATTGCACCCCAAATTTTATTTTAAATGGTAAAAATTGGTTTAGAGGTATTTTAAACCCTTGCAAATTAGCCTTTAAAGAAAAAGTATTTGCTGGTATTTTCAAATACGTGTATCTAACTTTGCATTCTCTATTGTGAGGCTTGTCAACCTTAATGACCTAGAGAAGTGGTTTGTATCAATCAGAAAACTGTTGGGTGAGAGTAGATGGGATTCAAAAATGCAAGTGTGTGAGTGCTAGTTTATTGCTGTGGAATTAGCAGCAGAAAAGCTAAAAAGAATAGCACTTAAGAAATGTCTCATGTGTCTTATGAGTAAAATAATTTCTACATTATCCAGGAAAAGTCTGGAATGGTATAATCTGTTAATAATGGGGAAAAAACAGAATATGTAGGCCACAGGGAACATGCCAGAGGGACTCTTCTTAGATAAGGAGAACAGTGGTACTTGATCAGAGTACATGTGCCTGCCTGGCTGTAATAGCTGTCTCCAGTAATAGCCTTAAGTACCTAGGGAAGAGGAAAAGCAGGGCAGGCACACGTGATGCTTCCTTGCACTGCTTCCAGCCCAGGGGGATTTCCCAAGCCTGGTGTGGCTGGTCTGCTCTGTAGCCATGAGTGGATCCCTCTTACACACACTCTCCCTGTCTACCCTGAATGCATGCAGGCACTCGAAGAGGAGCCCTTCAGGCCTGCAGCCTCTTGTCTCAAGAACTGCCACATCCTGTTTGTCTCATCCTGGCTCCTGCTGCCTGCATTTGGTGGCCTCTTGTTCCCAGGGAGTGAGAGAAAGAGAACTGCTGGTTTGTGTGCACTCTCACACATTCTTCCTTCATGATCCCATGATCTGCACAGTCTCTCCCCTTCTAATCCTGCTGCATCCACTGGTCCAGCCTTGGCATGGGCAATCCATGGCTGGAACAGGTCAGCAAACCTGGGGGCCAGCAGGAGATGCAGAGCCCTTCATGCTGATGTCTGTCAGAGAGCCACAAGAAATAGTGGGAGTTTGCTTGCTTGAAGATTACATGGTATTATGTGTACGAAGGTGTAGCAAGGGAAAAACACAAAATATGAAGCATAAGAGAGATTTCTGAATATTTAAAGCAGGGCTTGTTTAGTAAAAGCATCAAATGTGTTTCACAGTAAGTAGTGAATATAAGCTGAAAAAAAAATCTGTGACTGTCTTTCCCTCTGTCCAAATAGACTAATTGACATAAAATTCTGTTTCATGTAGGTGGGTTGCTACTAAGCCACTGTTAGAAAGAATTACTTCTGTTGCACATGGTAGGACAAAAAGTTCCATTTTTCTCCCTGACTTAAAAGATGCAGTGATGGTTTCTGTCCAGTGACAGGGAACAAGCAGACCTACTGCTTTGGCCCTCTCTCTGTCTTTGCTGCTGGTAATTCTTCCTTCCAACATGCTGTGCTGCCTAACAATTGCATTTCTGGTGTTATGGTCTTGTTTGCAATATAAGCACACTATCTTCTGCAACGTGCTCTACAGTTCTGTTGCTTTCCTGAGACATTAAGTTGGTTCAGGTGTGAGGTGAGGCAAGAGGAAGCAGACACAGTATCAAAGCTTCAGCTCTGTGCTGAGATGAGGTGGAAAAAACAAGTAGCAGACTTGTCAACTGTGTCAGGATGTCTGAATAACAGGGATGGAAATGTGTTGTTAAAAATGATGCACTGGAGTGTTGATAAATCCCTTTTTGAATTACAGAAATAAATTTCAATTACCCTTTTACAGTTTAGGTCCTGTAATGCAAACTTTTAGAAGCATACTTGCTTTTACTCCATAAAGATAATTTGATGTGACATCAGTGTGGTTTGTTGGTCAAAGATAAGTAGAGCTGTCTTTCTATGAAATAAAATCATAGGATGAAAAATGAATGGAGCCATGTTGGGCACGTAGTAGTAGCTCATGGTACAGGGTAGTAGGGCCTCTGTTGTAGCCCTAATCAGTTCTGAAGAAAGGAATTATAGAAGTAAACTGAAAAATTCAAAATTAAAGTTGCCATTTTCTTTTTTTTTTTTTTTTTAATAATCACATCTAAACTGTACATTTCTGAGCAAACAAAAACAGTTATGGGATTAGTCCAACACTGCTGCTATCATGCATATTTATGTTGAATTTAGCATGATTAAACACATAACCACTGAGGTTTTTTTTTCATTTCCTTGATTTTTTCTACTCATGCTATTCTGCTGAAGGGTGTTGGTATAGTTAGGTGTAATAGATTAAAATGAGCTATTACACTATTAATTATCTATTTTAAAAGCAATCGATTTCACAAATGATATAAAAATTCTTTTGCAAATGATTCATATTTTGTACTGCTTGCATTATTTCCCCTGTTAGTCAGATCATGAGACAAGGCTGTGTTTCACAAATGTCAGTAGAGAAATGAACTTCTGACTCCAGGAGGAATGGGTCTCATGCAAGAGCTGTGCTCCCAGCTGCCATTCTGGAGCAGCAGGTGTGTTCCTAAGGCAGACTGCACGGGCACGATGTGAGGAAACTCCTCATCCTTTAGCAAAGGAAATGTCTCCTTTCTTTGCATATCTAAGAAAGAATAAATCAAAATTTATGTTGGAGACCGATGCAGATGCACTTTGTCTAATGCAGGCATTTTGTCACAGTCCTCTAGTATTACTCAACAGTTTTGTCAACAGTTTCAAGGCAAAAATGTGCAGTGGGGCTTCAGATTGGAGCCATTTGGATTTTTGGCTTCCAGCAGTGACAGGTGGGCCTGCAGGTCTGGTTGGCCACAGTCTGGCATTAAATGGACTAATTTTCAGAAGGAGAGTGCTTAGTAATTTCTGAAAATTTTACTCCTTAAGCAGAACACAGAAGTTAGATCCTGGAATACTGACACATCCATTTCTGAGAGCTGGCCTAAAAAAAAAAAAGGAGGTGATAAGTCACTGTCTCAGTCAATGGAAATATATCTCATCACTAATGAATACTGCATCAGACTCAACATGCCTACAGCAAGTGAATTCCTACACCAGGAACTGTTCACTTCATTCCATAAAAAGGACAGGGAGTATTTGTGTTTAGAAGAATGGGTCATACAAGTATATAGAGGTCCAAACCATTTTCTAGCGCTGTCTGACTTTCCTTCCTAATTTTTATTATGTAATTTTCAAGGCTATTAGGTTTGACTCAACTTGCTTTCCTTTCCTTTGCAACCACCTTCCAATTACAGAAATAAGCTGAAGTGGATAACAGCTCTGGCCTTTTGCTCCCAGCCCTCTATTTCTACTCCAGTGTGTTATTTTAATGGAATGACTTAGGTGGTCTCGGTTCACATGCCGGCCGACTGTAGACTGTATTATAAAATCACTGGCTACAGATTCCGTGGAATTGGCAGCCCTGGCTTGAAATAAATCCAGGGCCGAACATGCATAAAGAATTAATTATTTCTTGCTTCTGGAGAGGGTCTCTTTGGGTCAGGGTTGAAAGCATTGGCAGGCCAGTGTAGGGAAGCTTCCACTCCAGCTGCCTGCATTGAAATTAGGCTGTGGATAAATAGAGGACTACAGTTTTCAGAACTGCCAACTCCTTAACCTTCATTAGCACAAATATTTGCTCAGGGTTTTATGAATGTTGTGTTTTCACACAGTGTGTACTGTTATATCTCGTTCCTAGAATGATCTCTTCAGGACAAAATATTAGGGAGTTATCTTTTCTTTAGTGGACATGTAGCAATACAAGCTAGGTGTACAAGATTCTGCAGTTTTCCCATAGAAGTTTCTGTGAATTTCTCAAAGCATTTCCTCTTGTCTATGGTGTTGGGTTATATGGTAAAGAGGTAGCATGAATTTTTCCTTCATAAAATAAGCAGGAGGCCCACAGGGGCTCATAACTTGACTTCAAAAAACTGCTTTCTTAAGCCACTCCTTATGGCAAACTAGGAATCCCTGGAGAGCCGGGTTAGTTTGTGGTCTTAGCAGGGTTTTCTTCTGGCTGCACCAGGTCTGGTGCAAGCACAGGTAGTCCTAGGCATAAATAACTCTGATTTTAATGAAAAAGATTTATGTGGTCATAAAGGAAAAATTTCCCAGTGGGGTAGTTCTGAACATACCTAAATACCTAGACACATATGTACAGAAAAATTGTGTCTATTTTTCTAGTATTATTCCACCACATTGACAATAGAGATGACTTTGGATAAAGCTCTCAGCACTATGTATGTTGCTGGAAGTTCCCAATTGGATGCACATAAGTTAAAGAAAAAAATTAGAAGTGAATGTCGCACAAAGAGTTACAGCAAAGAAAAAACCCTTCTCCCCCAAAACAATATTTTGGGTTTGGACAACAGTTCTCCCTGTTTCCTGGTTGGGAATCCAGTGCAGCATCAGGTGCAGGGAAGTGTGGATCTAATATGTAAGTTAGGACGAGGACAATCTGTTGCAAATATATTTTTGTGGATCTTTTCTAACTCTGACTTTCATCACCCCACAAGCAGAGTTTAACAATAGGCAAGGGGCACTGGAGCTCTGGCACTGGGAGGGCATCCCCTTGCTCCCAGAAATGGGACCTGGCTGGAGTCAGATGCCAAAGCTCTCCCCATCCTTTTTTGAAGCAAAATAAAGAGAGGATTTAAAATGGTGAAAACTTGGTTATACTGAAGTTTCAACAAATTTTGATATTGTGTTAAAGCCAATACAATTTCAATACTGTGAAATTCTATTTATTGGCCAATAAAGCCAATACAATTTCAATACTGTGAAATACTATTTCACAGCGGGAGTATTTCACAGCGGGATGCAGATATCTTATTAGAGCAGTAGGGCAGTCATAGCTGGGATCACCTAATGGCATAAGAAGCATGGGGATTGTCAGAAGACTGGATTTTTTTCAGACTGACTTGATAGACATGGAAAACAAAAATGTTGGAAGGTAAATCTGAACCAAGCACGATTGTTCTGTGTTTGACTAGATGCACAGAGGGAAACACTGGTTGTAGTGAGCAGGCAAATAAAGGATGATAAAATCATTATCTCTAGTGTGGAGAAAAGAGGGATGGTAATAATTGTTCTTCAGGTGATTCTATCTCAGTATCTCTTCCACTCAGGTAACTTGGTGCATTTCATTGCTTAATTTTTTTTGTAATAAAAGCACATTGCTGAGGTGACAAAAATACAAGTGATAAATATCATCAACATGAACTTATCAGTAATATTGCATAACAAATGGCTGAGAATTTTATAATAAAAATACTCAGAACTAATTTTTTAATGTTTAAAAAAGACATTTCACCAAGCATAACATAGTTCATAGCTGCTGTGCTGATAAATAGGTATCTTTGAGAAAGCAAGATCCAGCAATGTGAGACCCAGTGTAACTTCCAAGCTTTAAAGAAATGATCATTAAATGATCTTTAATGATCTTAGCCTTCCCATCTATGTTATTCAATTATTTTATGACATCAAGAGTTACTGTAATTGGTGTTCTGACAACAGGATGATAAGTGTGCAGGTAGGCAGGTGTGTAAAGTGGTTGGGCTGTGTTGGAAGAGTGTTCTCTGAATCTAGATTGAAGTTGTAGTCCTAGAAGAACCTCAAAATGAATGTGTATAATGAAGTCAAAAGAATGTGCTGTGCCTCTTAGTCCATAATTATCTTTTTTCAGAGAAGTTCAGCACTGAGCTGGTGGGAGAAAAAGATGTCCAAACTTTTTAGAAATTGTTTGGAGACACCTAGCTTATGTGCTTCTAAAGTTTCCCCTGAATGAACACAGTAAAAAATATGACTGCATGGCACCAAAACTGTTCTCCAAGGACCTTGAAGCTCAAATCTCTGGCTCAGGAGTTAATTTTTTTTTTTTTACAAACTTTTACAGCAGAGTCACACAATGATCAGTTCATAGTTTAGAGTGGGATATAAGGGGAAAAGGGAAAATTTCTGAGTATGCATTCCCCTTCTTTACATTTTCAGGCTAGAGTGCTATGTAAAGTTCTTTCTCACTCCTCTTTATTTTATTTACAAAGCAAATTCCAAAATAGCATACAAATGATTTAAAAACTCTTCCCAGCTGGCTTTTCTATTTGAAGACTGCACAGCCTACACCTTAGATGCTGCATCTCACATAGCACTCCTGTCACCTTTACATCCAGAGACAGTGACTCAGTCGTAACCCTTTTGTAGCCTTTTCACCCTTAGATGAAAAATTGGGATGTTACAAGCATGTCATATTATGACATTGCCACAGAAAAATGAAGTTTCTTGTATTTCAGTGGAACTCCCTCTTGTCCCATCACAGGGCACCACCAAGTCTGGCTCCATCTTCTGGCTCCATCTTCTTTACTTCCCCTTTACTATCAGGTGTACACATTGATGAGATCCCCCTGAGCTTTCTGTTCTTGAGGCTAAATGATCCCAGCTCTGTTAGCTTCTCCTCATAGGTCAAATGCTCCAACCCCTGAATTATGTTTGTATCTCTTCACCGGATTCTGGTGTGTCTCTGTTGAGGACTAGGTGCATTAACAAAAAATAAACTCAAATTTCCAAGATTTTTGCTTCAAGATGCTGTCTCCAGGCTAAAAGAAACACTGCCATATCCTGAAAGCAAATTTGCTTGGACTTGGACAAGCCAGCATTTGGAAGGAGTTGTCTCACACTCACAGAAAGTTTCCCTAATCACTAGCAGAAAGGCGTTGGGACTTTCAGGTCTAGAACTGACTGCTTACAAAATTGTAGCATGTTTTCTGCTTGCTACCATTTTGTGAACATAATATTCCAGTAATATTCCAGTATTTCAAGTCAAGCCTGTAAAGTAGACCTATTTCCATGGCCTTTTTTTCTCTACACTTTAATTTTGTTCTTGTTTTCATTTCTGGTAGACAGATATTTTTAAATGGTTGCAAGAAAAAATGGTGTAATTTTTAGACCAAAATACATTGGTTTATTTGAAAAAAAAAAAGTTTAGATGGATGTTTTTTATCATTTTTAGGAGACTCATTGCAGGGATTCCTTCCCTAGTTATAAGTGATAGGTAGTGAAGGAAGTTGATCTTGGTTGGTTTCAGTGGCCTAATTGTAATCCAGTGTTATCAGAAGTACTGTATCACACCTCAAATCTTGCAGTAGAAGAAAAGATTTTCTCCAGTAGTCACAGTTCAGAGTCCTCATTCACAAGGTAGAGGCTGCTTGATTAATCCAGTTTTCAGTCCATATCTACATGCTCTGGAAGCCATATCTTCATGATTTATATTACCACCATGGCTAGCACTCAGGTGTGAATTGTTACTCACATACTCTCCAAATATTTCTTTTCATAAATAATGTGTAATTCCAGCTTAAAATTTGCCATTTCAGCAAAATGCTTTTGCCATCAAATTATCTGAGTGAAATTCATTGAAAGCGTGCCTAAAAGGGGAATGCAATGTTCGTGGGTATTTGCTTTAAAATACAGATGTACATTTGGCATTAACAGCATTTTTAGAAGTATCCATTGCATTGTTGCTTAGGTCTTCAACCCTATGGAATTTTATAGCTGAGAACCAACATTTATGTAGACCATACTGGTGATGATTTGTGGTAAGAACTGCACCATGTAATAGTAGGGTTTAGCCCTGGAAAATACCAGCAAATTACACAACTATCTCATCTTCTAAACCACACAGCAGTTATATGGTAAATACTCGGGGATCTGATTGAGCATAATTATCAGGTGAGCTGCAAAGACATGTAATTATTGTGAAGCCCTACCTATGATATCCACTGGTGGAGTTACCACATAAGTCAAATATACTTCAGAGCTCTATACTCACTCTGTCAGTGCAAAGCATTACCACTAGTTTTTGTCATAGTTTTTCTCCCAGGATTCCTTTATTTGTTGAGTTTTCAGCTCATATTTCCCATTGCACCCTTATTGCAGTTGCCCAGAGCAAGGGCTCACCCCCCCTTCTCACACGGGAGAGTCCTGAGGGGAGGGTCAGAAACCTTCCATGCTATCTATCTTCTCTGTTCTCCACTTCCTTCAGCATGCAGGTAGTTCTAATAATTTTGTTTTCTTGGGTATCATGTGCTCTTGGCCTGCAGTCCCTGTGGACAGCAGCCAACTGAGCCAGCAAACCTGACACCTTCAGTACTCCACTTCCAGCTTTGTACAGGGCAGCTCATGAAGACAATCTACTTGTTCTAATAAAGTGCAGTGCTAGAAGCTGAAAAGAAGTTCCACATACCTCTAAAAGCAAAGGCAACAGCTTGAAGAGATAATTGATACCTACATTTCTTGGTACTTGTGTAGACTGATGTGAACACCTAAAGGTAAAGCACAACCATGGCATAAATTGTCACCAGTGAACCTGGTGGCAGGGAAGACTAAGAATAGTAGGATGAAGGTATATAAAGTCTGTGAGGAAGCATTGGTAGATGCTCCAGATGTAGTTGTTGCACTTTCTGAATAAAATAGATGTCAGCTTTTCTGCTGTGTTTTGTAATTTGTATCTCTAGGTGCAAAATCTTTTGCTAAGGCGCTTTTTTTCTTCAGTGTTGTACACTGGACAGGACAAGAACAGCACGGTTTAACTGAAGTGAAGCAGAGTAGCCTGGATGCTGGACAGTTGTTTTGTTTTGGGTTTATTTTTGTCTTTTTTAAAAATCCACAACAACTATTGTTTCAACTCCTTTGAAACAAATAATGTTTTATTTGGTTGTCCTGTACTAGGCAGTTGTCTTAGACACTTGAACAGACATTCACATGCACTTCTTATAATCTCTTAGTCATAGGAATTTTCAGACATATTTTCTCAAAATTATGTCCAAGCCTTTTTTTGCCTCTTTANGGGTTTATTTTTGTCTTTTTTAAAAATCCACAACAACAAAATAATGTTTTATTTGGTTGTCCTGTACTAGGCAGTTGTCTTAGACACTTGAACAGACATTCACATGCACTTCTTATAATCTCTTAGTCATAGGAATTTTCAGACATATTTTCTCAAAATTATGTCCAAGCCTTTTTTTGCCTCTTTATGGTACTCAGAGTGTGTTAGATGACATGGACCTGTTGGAGCAGGTCTAGAGGGAGGCCACAAAAATGATCACAGGTACAGAACACCTTTCCTATGAAGACAGGGTGGGAGATTGGGGCTGTTCAGCCTGGAGAAGGGAAGGCTCTGGGGAGACCTTATTGCAGTGTTTCAGTACTTTTAAGGGGTGGTTATAAGAAAGACAAAGGTTTTAGCAGGGCCTGTTGCAATAGGTAATGGTTATGAACTAGTAAATTCAGACTTTATATGAGGAAGAATTTTTGTGTGTGAGACATAAAACTAACATGATAAAAAACTTTTCTCCAGCACGGTGAACATATTCAATCATCTTTCAAAATACATTCATCCGACATCATGTTGGCAAAGTTGTAGCTCACAAAAAAACTCTCTTTAAAAGGCTGAGGGAATTGAGGCACTGGAACATTGTCTCTACATTTAATGTTGTGTATCCAAGAGAGATTCTGACTTCTAGGGGAGTTTATTTCTCCCCCTTAACCATGCAAGGAGAAAAGAGAGACTACATTTCTTCTATAGATAGAAACTATTTGAGATGGATTGTAAAAACACAGATTTCCTACTTTCACATCCCTTAGTTTCTTTGGAGTTACTACTGTAATCTCAGTAGTCTCAACTTTGGGTTTACTGTTTGTTCATGTAAAATGCAGTTGGTTTGGAAATTTCTGGGAAGCTGTATTTTTGCTGTGAGAAGTAGCAATTAGAATCACTGACTTAACTGGCCTTACTATGAAAACAATGCTGTTTAATTTTCTTCAAACTTCTTTATTAGCCTTGGAATCAGAGAATCACAGAATGGCTCAGGCTGGAAGGGCCCGCAGTGGTTCAAAGGGTCCAAGCCTCACCTCAAGCAGGGCCAGCCCAGAGCATGGAGCCCAGGATTGTGCTCAGCTGGTTCTGGAATATCTCCAGTGAGGAGACTCCACATCCTCTCTGGACAATCTGTTCAGGGCTCAGTCACTGTCCAGGGAGGAAGTTCTGCCTCATGTCCAGGAGGAACTTCCTGGGCATCAGTTCCTGCCTGTTAAAAAACTTCTGAAGATATTGAATACAGTCATAATTACAGAATAATTTTGTTTGGAAAAGACCATCAAGTTCAACCTATGGTTGATCCCCACTTTAATCAACCAGCCCAGAGCACTGAGTGCCACATCCAGTCATGCCTTGGACACCTGAAGGGAGAAGGATTCCCCCTCCTCCCTGGGCAGCCCCTTCCAATGCCTGACAGCCCCTTCAGTGAAGACATTCTTCCTGATCTCCAACCTGAACCTGCCTTGACACAGGTTGGGGCCATTAGCTCTTGTCCTGTGCCTCCTCCTGGATTGCAGGAGGTCTGTTCTGCTCCCTGTAATACTGACTCCTTTTGTCACTGCATGGCATAGGAATGCATATTAATTTATCCTTACTCCTAGAAAATGAAGTTTATCACTTGAGGCCTTTGACCTTGTCTGAGAGTATAAGAAATTACTTAACTTTTTCAGTTTTAAACTCTGAAAAGTTCTTACAGAGCCAAATAAGTCAGAATTAAACAAAATAGAATACTTTCCATTGGTAACATATCTGTCCATTGCTTGTTTGTCTTGAAAAGGTATCTATGCAGAAATGATCATTAAAAAGTAAGCTTTCATTATTTGTTCTTAATTAGCTATCACAACCCCTGTTGTATAATTTTCAGTGACAGCAACAAGGGTAATTTCTACAGTGACAATAAATTTAACTATTGTACATTCACAATGAACCAATAGCTGCAGTAATCATTCAACAAGTGCCTTGCACCATCTGAGAAGAAAGAACCTATATAATTTTCTATCCAAACAGCCAATTTCATTCAGAAGCCCTTTCATACGCTTTCCTCAGGGACTTCTTCTAGGATAACTTGTCATCAAGGACCACAAAATAATTTTCCTCTTTCCTTTTTGTTCTGACATAAGTAGCTTAGTTCAACCAAGTTTTCTTTTCTGTTCAAAAAAAGTTTTCTGTTCTGTTCCTAGCTCGTCCTTCTTTAAGGAAATTAAGTGGTGGTTCTGTGCTGAGTCAAAAGATTGCCATTGATTATTGTGTTGTAGTGTCCCTTTTGGATCTGAAGGCTCTTGCAGCATCATAAATTCCATGCAAAGAGCAATGTGATCAATCATTATCAATCTAAGCTTGCTCAACATTTCATCAAAAACCCCTCTTTGGCAGGAATGTGTGTGTAAATGTCATCTTAGAAAAACACATTAGTGCAAAGCCTCTTACAAAGTACTACTTATTTATAAGATTATGTGGGTTTACCTAACATTGCTCTTAGATTCCTTATTATTTCCAAATTACCATCAGTAGAACTTGCATGCAAGGGAGAAGACTTGGAAGACAAGAGTCAGGGTCAAAAGTAACAGCAACTCTCTGAGTACTTACGAAATCTGGCACTTGCCATAGTGGAGGGAGAAAGTAGAGTGGCTGCCAGTAGAGTTTCATACCAGAAGGAAAATCTGTCCATTTGCTCACACCATGAAGCTGAGATGGAAGTCCAGTGGCATCATTGTGGAGCAGCATGTTATAAATCATGTGGAATGGCTTCCTAGTGCTGGGAAGTTCACTGTTGTTAGTCTGGGGTGGGACATGCCCCCGTTAGCAGATGTGCCAGACCTATAAACCTGCATGAGCATCTTGTGAAGGCAAGGTCATAAAAGCAGTTCCACAGAAGAACTGCAGTCAGAGGGGAAGAAGAAAGGTTTTCTGTAGCAGCTCTGAAAGGCTTAGGGAGTGCCTAAGTGTCCCAGTTTTGCTCTCTGGCACCCACCACTTGACCAGTCTTCTTCATCACTTTTGGAAGAGCAGAGAGGGAACACTTCCAATCTGGTAAACACACATCCTCAAATAGCATTGTGTTCTCTTCCTTGGCTGGCCAAGTGATGTAGGTGGAGCTTGTTCTGCATATGTTGTGTTTAATTCAGATTGTGGTACCCTGTAATTTTCTAGGATGTGGATTACCATCAAACTGGATTTTTAAATTTGAAATCAGACCCAAGTGTGTGTTTTTTGCCTCTTTCATTGTTTCAATGAGTGTAGAAAAAAGCCCGTGGGTGATGTCCAAACCCAACAATATGACATGTATTAAAATGGCATACAGACCACACCCTGTGGGGACTTTCCAGATCTACAAATAATTCCAAGTTATGGTAATAACACAGCCAGTTAGAAACATATTGTCAAACCCACAAAGAACTCCACTTGATAAGGACTCAAGAATGCTGAACTCATCCAGTATCTTAACTGGAGCCTGAAACTCCTGTTTGTATCACAGGTTGTTTGCCCAGTACTTTGCTTCTAAACATAGAGAGTTTCCAGTGTTATGCTTTGCTGGATATTGATAATGATGGCCCTTACGCCAATGGCAGAGAGGAATGCTTATGTTTTTTCAGTCTGATGTCATCCCACAAGCAGCCTGGGCACACAGAGCTGTGGTGAGAATGTAGTAGATGAAGTCAAGCCTTCCCATGAAACTGCATTAGAGATGCTGGAATGTGTACATATTGTCAAGCCAAGAACTTTAGTGACATGTAAGCAATTGTCATGTCCTGTCATTGAGGAATATGGGAAAACTCAGTGGCACACCTTTTCCTGGTGAGCCTGAATGCTCTAGACAGTGACTGCTTCTGTCTGCTAGCCTTTCCACTTATTATTCCATTATCCTACTTTGTCAGTATTTTCTTCTTCAGGGTTTTTTCCCTGTTTTTCTAGGTGCAAGGAATGTAGCTTACTGGTCTATTCAGCACACCACCTTCCCTATTCCATATCCACTCTAGATCACTTCCAGCACTTCATCAAAAGCAGCTTTGCTTTCCTTCCCTTGATGGGGCTTGCCTTTCCTTCTCCAGCATGGACTGTTACCCTATCCTGACTGCTCATATGCTGAGTGCCAGCATTATTCCTCACATTCCCTGCCGGCCTCTGCCTCAGTGACAATGATTGACTGTCCCTTCATGCCTGTCCAGCCTCCTTCAGCTCCTTATTTTACCTCTAGGACCCAGCTCTCATTTGCTTTCTCCATCTGAGAAATGCCCACACATTTACAGCTTTCATTTTTCTCTCAGCCAAGGCTCTGACAAGTTTCTTAGCAAAGATGTGTCACAAAAGGTCTACTCTGTTACCTCCATGGTGATGAAACAGCAGCTGTAAGACATATTTGCTAGTTTGTTTTTCAGGTTGTGGCCAAAAAATGTGTCATTAAATCTTTTCTGTGCCATCTTTGAGAACATCTCAAAAATAATTTTGGGATCCAAGTGTGGGGCAAATAAACTCAAGTGGAAATTGTGATCATGTACAGGTGAATAAATCCTTGCAGAGGCCATAAAAACCTGAAGTTTTAATCAGATTATGGTATGATATAGTTAGCTTTATTTTTGTGACAGTCCAGGCCACTACAGATGTTAGGGTTCATCTTCAGGCTTTTCTGCAAATATTCCTAATTGGAATTCCTTGTTGAAAAGATCTTTCTCTTTTGAGAAGCACCAGTAGTATTTAGAATATGTTAGCACAAGGAAATATTTTTTCTTTTTTACATCATTGCTTCTGCCTTAAAAATGTTGTACAGGATTAAACAGAGGAAGTTCCATCTGATGATTCAGGGGACAGAAAACAAGAATGATTTAGATAATGCCTAATTATTGTGGAGAATTTAATTTTTTTTTTTTGATTACTGGTGAAGGAGAATAATGTTGTAAGTACTGGCATATCTTTTAAAATATCTTATCTCAGTAGCTTTCTTCTCTCTTCAGAATAAAAACTACAGAAGATTGTCTCAAAGATCTGTGTAAGAACAGTATCACACTGAAGTGACCCTTATGTATTGCATGAGTTCTGAGGTAACCTACAAGCAATTAATACTGTCCTTTCAGTCACAGAGTTCAGCAGAGTTAGGAAACTCTTGCTTAATAAGACACATGTATGCTTTTAATACTTACTTCATAAATTAGGCATATAAACTTCCAGTGGCCTTGAAATGATCTCAGAGGAGTTCAAGAGGCTTTTAACAATTCATCAAAACAATTGGTTTGTTTTGTTGACAGCCGTGCAGGAGTGTTGATCTGAGGGACTGGTAAACTGGGAATTACTGTTCAGCTTTCAGCCTATTAAGGCCAACTAGGAAATTACAAAAAGTAGACATTTTCTTTCCAAGTCTCAGGCAAGTCAGAAGGGAAGGGAATCATAACATTTCCTTACAGGAATTTGTCTTTTATTCCTTTGGCTTAAGAGATAAGAGTAATGTTTGGACACTGAGAAACAGATTTCACTAATTGTTGTTTTCTGGGGAATTTGGTGAATAGCCCCTCAGAAAAGCTGGGTTAGACCATCAGCTGCCATATTAAAGCCTTTCCATGGGGTTTTCTAAACAATTCCTAAATGTGTTGAAATCTAGAAAGAATGTGGAAGCTCTTTTTCCATTAAAGAGAGCCAGGTCAGTGTTAGCATTTCAACTGAAGTGAATAGCAGAACACTTTAAAACATTGCAGAAGCTCTAAATAAAAACGAAAATAATTGGGTCCTGCCATCTCCATATGTCGTTCCTCTTTACTGGGTCACAATTCCTATAGGATTTCCACAGTGACAAGTGGAAAGCTGAAGGAGCTATCCAAAATGAGCAAGCATTGTCTCTCTTTAGATGTAGAGGGAGAAGCAGTGAGGAATCAAAGGACAGTGTCAGATCATGTGTGCAGGAAAAGATTCAAACATCTTGAATTCCCTTTCCTAACTAGCACAAACTTTCCATTGTAAATGTGGCCATATGGTTAACTTCTTGTCTTTTGCTCATAGACTACTCAAATTCAGCTCCAGAGCTTGGAATTGCATGATCTTAGTAAATTCATGTTAGTGCTTTAAATCTGATTCGTTTTCTGCTATGTATCTTTGCTGTCATTAACCCCACTATGCCTTTGCTCTAACTCTGTGGGACGTGCACATTCCTCATCTCCAACTCACATCTCCCCTTTCTTGCTTTCCTCCACACTTTTCTCTTACACATGTTCCTTTTACTACCTAGAGGCAAGGAGAAGGAAGCAGGAGGTTTTCCATCCCCACCTTCAGCTTCTGACCCTAGTAAAGGTACAGAAAGAAAGGTCCAAAAGGTACAAACAAGCCAGTGCACAGTACATTGACCTGTACTTATGTGGAAAGCACCAAGCAGCACGTTCAGGTCCCCTGTTTGAACATCGCCATCAGAGTCATGACAAAGGTGTCATGGTTCAGAAGGACTTCCTAATTATTAGCTGTATGACTCTTCAAAGTCCCTGCAGTCAAATCTTGCTTTGGTAAAGGTTCCATTATTTAAGAACTGACTTTGTGTAGGAAGTGTATCTACAGTTTTGCTTTGGCCGTTGAGGTTTTAAACTGAACAGTGTTTTCCAACTGTTTGGTAACACATCTAGTGTTGAAATCCTCTTCCCCCATTTGTACAGAATTGGAATAGCTTCCTGTTATTATGTGACTTTAAAAGCCCAAGTTTCCCACTATGGACAACTTTAACCTGCTGTCTTGAAATGTATATTGATTCTGTCACTAGTCTAGCTCTTTTTGTTATGAGTCTTTTAGGTGAATGAGCAGGACTCTGTAAATTTAATTGCAGCAGATGTTTCTCTGGGTTTTCTCTCTCTCATTTCACTCTGGATTTTAGTTGTTTTTCCTTGGAAAGGTACATGAAAGGGAAATCCTTGTATAGTCAAATGTTTGTTTTACCATCTAAAGCTTGCAAAGGGTCCTTAGCCTGGGCTGATTTCTTCTTGAAGAGCTGTAATTATTCATGGAAAGGGGAAAAAAAAGCCTTTGTCACTAATAGGCTTCTTGGTGCTTCTTGTAACAGTCTTTATTATTCCTTTCTACATAATTTTCTATTGATGAGGTGAATAAAGGCTTCCTCTGCTGTTGAGAAAGAAAAGGTAATTGTTCTTTTTTCACATTTACCAATGCTTGTTGCGTTCCTTATGTGTTTAAAGGACAAGGATGCAGAAAATGATGTTATTGATGGCATCACCATGGCAACAGTTCTTTGGAATAACACATTCTGGCATTGTTATTCTGCACACACAAAAAAAAGGGGGACTTTCTTTTAAGCACAAACAGATTGTGCCCCTTTTAAAGGCACCCATGAACTTTGCTTTTCTGAAGATTTACAGACTGGTTTGGGGCAGAAAGGATTCTGACATCATTTACCTCTCTGTGTACATCACATTATGGTGTTAAAAAAAAAAAAAAAACCACTTTGAAAAAGCCAATGGTTTAAAGAGGCACAGTATGGGAAGGATACATCAACATTTCTTTGATCAGAAAGACAAAAAAAAAGCTTAAAAGAATTTTGAAATTTATGAGCTCTAGGACCAGGCTCACTAAATAATCAATCAAGGGACAGAGGAGACTGGAGGAGTCAAACACTCTGAGCTTATTAAAGTAGTTATTTAGTTATGACAGTACTCCAGATAACATTGCTTTTACCCCAGACACTACACACATCTTAACACATTTTGATAGGAAATCAAATTGCTTTTTCAGAAGGCAGTTTGCAAACATACATCTTGGCTTTCATATTCGGTCTTCCCTTGTCCTGGGGTATGTAAAATCCTGCTATATTAGCATTTAGAAGCAATAGCATTTTCTAAGGCACAGTACAATTTTATTCTTTTTGACTTCACTGCAGTTCTAAAATAGATTACTTTATTTCTTAGAGACTCATCAGTGAAATATATCTGTGTTTTTGTAAGAAAAAGGAGAAGGGAATGTATCGAACTTGGGAATGTTTGCAATCCATTCTGCTCTCTGTGGTGCTTTTTCTGGCACCCAAGTGCACACCTTCCTGTTTGACTTCCCCAAGGGACAAACTATCTCCTGCATGCCAATGCTGCATGGAAGTGAGATGTACAAACCCTGGGACTTGAACACTTTGCACCTGAAATGAGCTTGTGAAATGAGTTTTGTGTAAATGTACTACTTAAATATACCCACAGTCTTATTTTTGAGAGAAACTGTGGTTGACTATGGCTCCAAATACACCTTTAATATTTTGGTTCTAAGTTGCATGTGACTTTTCTGGAAGTCACCACAGCTGGTAGAAATCAGCTGTTTGGTTGTTGGGCAATAACTTTGACCACTGGATTCTTCTGCTCTCAAAATCTTGATGAAAATGTGAAGCTCTGGGGACTACAGCACAGCTACCTATGGATGTTGCCACACATTCAGCTCTCCAAGCTGGAGTGAGTCCCTAAAACTGAACAGGAAGCTGGAAACTCTATTGCTTTAGCCTTTATCTTTGACAAGTGTAACCACCTTAGTGAGCATGGGGCAAGTTGAGAAACTCCTTAGCACCACAGTGATTTTTTTATTTGGTAAGAAACAAAGTGACAGAATGAGCTTTAGATCTTGATTGTGTTTAGCCCTACTACTAAAAATGATGCTCTGTATTTACCTGGGGAAGAGTGAGCAGCCTTCTTTCCTTGCAGAACATATTTTGGAGTTTAAATAGGTTGTATATGTATTAGTACATATAGAATCACAAATAATTATGAATATTCATTATATATAAAGATTGCTTCATATATAAAATGATACATACACCTATTACAGTGCATTTTATATATAGACACATATACTATAATGTCATGTATCATTTTGCTAATTACATGATTTTGCAAGAAGCTGTGAAATTGTCCTGGGAAGAGTTTGGGATGTGAAGGAGTTCCTGCAAAGGAATGTGTTGTTGAAATATTTACTGTTATTCCATCTATCTGAATATACTCTATGTGTTTGAAAAACTGCCCTAGAAATATTTATCTTTAAGATATTTTATTTGAAATATTTCTAGAATATTTCTATCTCATCTCTGTCTCATGTCAGTTGTGCAAAAGAAAGAAGAAATTGCAATATTTCATTTGGGTTTTTTTAATCCTATCCTCCCATTGCTTGCCTTATCTTAACACAAATGATACTGTCGTGATTTAATTTTTGCTTAGAACCTATTCAAAACCTTCTCATGAAACAGTAATGAAAAGCCATCTTTTCAATGGATTTTTTAAAATTTCTCTTTGTGAAAAGTGTCTGCTCTCTGAGATTATTTAAGTCTTTTTATTGGAGACCAAAAAACTTTGCTACATCTTTGTGAAAAGTTTCACTTGGTAGAGGTAATGAATGTTTGATTAAATACTGAACTTTAATCAGTATTTAATCAGAATCCTGTGACCAGGAAGGAATTTTTCCTTTTTTTCCCGGAAGGAAAAAACCATTTTCTTGCCATTGTCTGATCTTCTGCTTTACAGTTTTCTGATGTCATGATCAGGTACTAAGAGAAAGACTCTAGAAAAGAGTGAGACAAGTTTTCCTAGCTCTAGTATGCTAAGAGGCCCAAAGACCTCATATGAATATTTTTTTTAAAACCCTGCAAGTTTCTTATTCTTGTGCCAACTCTGGATTTCTTTGTGTTTCCTCAATCCTGCTGTTGTGAGTGAGTGTTTGAGACCCCAGAGTGGGCTGAGGTGCTTGTTCCACTACCCCTGCCCAGCTGAAGGTGCTTGAGCTTGTGGTGATGCTGTAGCACCACTGCCCTGGTGCTCAAGATAGCCAAACTGCTCCAGGTTTATTTGCTCCCACCAAGGCACCAAGAAATGGGAGAGTGGTGGTGAAGACTCAGATGCAGAAAGTGCATTTCTCTCCTCTGTCTCCTGCATGGCCTGGTCTCCCCTCGGGGTCACCTCCATCTGCCCAGGGACATCGTGTGGCAATGACTCCCTGAAAACCTCCCTTTTCTTCTGCTTTGCTTTGCTTTTTAAGGAATTGCTATTTAAAGATAAAGCAAAGTTAAAAGCTGGTTTAGTGCTGACTGTGTTTTGTTTCTCTTTCCTTTCTTGTCCTTACCTTTTTCTTCCCTTTCCATTTATTCCCCTTTAACATCAGGTGCCAATTCTGTACTGGCAGGGACTAACAGTTGATTCTGCCAGACCAGCATTGGCACACAAGTTCTGGGCTATCTTGCAGAATTTTTTTTTTTTTTTTTGATAATCCATATCTGTGATAGAGAAGGTAACAGACTATTGGAAACAGTTTCAGCAAGCCTCAGCTTCTCTTAGTAGCTCTGCAATGTGGAAAGCAGATTGAGATTGCAGATCTTCTTTCATGTGTTCACCAAAAAGCTATCATACAATCACAAGTTGGTCACAACCAGCATGGGATGGATTTTAGCCAGTCTTCTTTATTCTTTTCTTGGTTCTATGGGAATTGATTACATTTTCTGGAAATTTTGGAATCAGTTTCCTTTCCCTATTTCCATGGTTTCTCTCTTAAACTTGGTCCATTCATTCTCATCATTCTCCTGAAACCACAGCACCTTTGCAGAACTGCAAATCTGTGCTCTTACTGCTGAAAGAATGAAGTTATATTTCTGATACATGCCCATTTCTAAATCTCACGACAAAAACCCTCTCCATGTGGTTTCCTGGCTGCCACTCAGAGCAGGAACATCTTGTCAGAGATCAGACTGCAAGTCTGCCTTCTGAAGATGCTGGCCCTAAGCACATTTCAGATCCAAACTGAAAAGACATGTAATTGCTAAACAAACTTGAATTTGTTTATTTTATAATATACCAGCAGCTGTTTTCTTGTACTATGTCCAAGATTTCTCCAGACAACCTACTTAATAGTGTAGAATTCTGTTTCCTTGGGTCAGTTTGCCTGCTTTATTTGTTTTCTTTCCAACCTCTGTTGGGGTAAGTCATAGTCACTGAAACAACTATTTTTTTCCTAAAACTTTAGTTAGAACCAAGTAACTTATTTCAGGAATGAGGATGGGAAGAAAATGTTTTGTTCATTCAGTTAACAGTATGAAAAACATTAGATGTTCATAGAGATGATTACGTTTCCAGCATGCCCAGTGTGGGGTTTCTCACTTAGCTCTGAAGGTCTGTTCCTAGATGGATGCTTTGTACCTGTGGTGTTGTGATCAGCTGAGAAAGGGCACCTGCCTCAGTCAATTAGTTTCACCCTCCATTTTCTTCCTGAAGAGAGCAAATCTTGATGGGGGTTTTGATCCTCAAGAAAGGACATTCTGTTTTGAGATAAAAACATCTTACTTCTCTTACTGGGAAGCAAAGGTCACCCAGACATTCCACATATCCTAGAATCACGTTCTTACTAGGGAGCCAGAAGTGTCCAGAAGATCTGATGCAACTGTGCAGCATAAAGGTCAGATCCAGTCTGTTGGAAAACAGTCCTTTGGCTTTCATGGTCCTAAGGTCTGACCATATGTATTTGTTGACTCTAATTGGGTTGTTTAGCCAAATGCTGATTTTCATCACGCTTGAGATGCACAAGAGATGCTGGAGTTAGAAGGCAAAGGCAGGGACACTCCCAGGTGTAGATGGGGAGCTGCTTTCCACAAGCCAGACAAAAGGTTAACAGTCTGTTTCTATATGACAAAAACATGCATGCATAATGTACCATATGGCTTAGAACAGCCAGCCCACATTCTCACTAACATCATGTTCCTGTCTCCATCAGAAACTTGGTGTCTTTTGGTTGGCTTCCATTCCTCACAGAGTAAGAACTCTGTGAGAGGAGTTGTCTTTGTCAGTTTTCTAAACTGCCTGGTCATTGACCAGTGTGTTTTATTGTAGCATTGTAGTTTCTTACACAATTTTTAAAAAGAGAACAAAAAAGAAATTCCTACGATGTTAACAGTTTACAGAACAAGTAAAATGAGAATGCTTGTTTCCTCTTGTATTCTTTCCTCTCTCTGCTACTGAAGACATATCTTATATGTGGTGCAACCTACTAAGACATTTCACTGTGTACCTTGTATTAAAATTAACTTATCAACAAGAAATTATAATCATAAGTGATTATGTAGTTTTCAAGATTGAGTGTAAATTATGCAGATGCTACTGGGGATGTCAGCGTGTATGTATGGGTCAAGTTCAAGATTTCCTTTATTTTCTTAGGACATTCAAGCACATGTAGTCTGACAATATTCTGAAAGTTATTGATGCAATTTAAAGTAGTCTTCTTCAGATTGTGTTTGGAATCAGCATGTTTATTTGAAAGTTATAAAAACAGCAGCAATATAAATACAGATTAGGCGAATCATGGCAACATGGAGGATAAACTAAGCATATATGATGAGCCACATGGTAAAATAATTGCTAAAAGTCTTAATTAAGATGAGAACAGACAGTGTTAATGAGAAATAAAGGCTGATCCATGCTTTAGTTGTCACAGTCAGCCTGATTCAAGCACTTTCAGGGCCATTGAGCTGAAAACATTTTTAGAGCATAATACAATGGAGAGGCCATTATATCAGACTGAACATTTTGCAGAACAGCACTATTAAGAGATTTGTGATAACTAGATGGCAGACTGGATTAACGTAGTAGACTCACATCCAAATCTCTCCTAGGCCAGGAACAAAAATGAGTATGGATTGTGGGTATACATAACAGTGGCTGTCACTCTCCCATGAACAATCTTTTGTAACTTAGAGTCAGGAAAAAATCCAGGAAGGCAATAGAAGAAAGTTTCTCAAGTCATACCTAAAATGCTGAGAGAGGATTTAGTTTAATTAGACCAGTGTTTTCCTTTCTTAAGTGACATTTCCCTTCCTGTTTATATTTTCCATTGGATTTTGTTTTGCTGTCTGTAAGGTGAATTTGCTGAGAATGTGTCTGTGTTTCAGAAGTTTATTTGACTGTCTGCCAGCACTGCTGAAGAGACATGCACCCATTCTTGTGCTGGCTTTAGAGATTACCTTGAGTAGCAGCATTTGGGATTTAGACTCTGCTTTTATGAACAGTTAATGTGTAAAACCTAGAACATTTCAACACTGGACATTTTAGTGTCGTGCTGATAAAATAAGGACTTTTTGTGTGTACATACGTCTCTCTTATCAGCTCTCTTATCAACACTTAATATTTCCCTTTATTTGGGAGCCATGGTTTTTCACTTGACCCATAGTCCCATCAGTTCTAGAAGTGGGGACACACTGAGCACTGCAAAAATCAAGACAGGCTGGGAACAGCTCCTTGTGTTCCAAACCAGAGTGAGGCAGATGTGCACACAATGGAGAGAGAGGGGTGGTCACAAGTTCTGTAAATAGTTCTGTAAATACCTTCTGGTTAGGGCTTGGATGGAAGATCCATTGTCTGATATTTTGCCCAGGCTGTGCAACACACTGAGGTAAAACTGCTGTGGGCATAATTCTGTACTGACTTGGAAGAGGCCTCCAATAGTTCCGTGGGTGTTCTCCCTCTCTGTCCTGTTTCTGCACTGCATTAGTCAGCTCAAGGAAGGGGCACCATGAGAAGCACAGGGCACCTCTTGGTGCCAGGACCCATCTGCTGAGTTGGGGCTGATGGTGATAAAGAGAAAAACTTCAAACACATAAATGAGCAGCAGAATCCCATGCAAATTTCCCATTATAATGTGTTTGATTTTCTTTTTTTTTAATTTAAATGAGTTTATTTTAATTTAAATGAGTTTAATTTGAATGAGTTAATTTTCTTTCTGCAAATAAAGAAAGTTTGGCCTTGATTGTGGCAGTGGGGCTGGAGCACACTGCTCACCTCCTCCTTGGGTCGCCTGTTGTCCTTGGGCTCAGCAGCAAGGCAGGCACTGAGAGGTTTAAATCCCTTTAGCATTAGGGAAGGTTTTCCCATGCTGTTACTCACACTCTGCACCCCTTATGGAAAAAGCATGTGTGCATCAGGTGGCTGCTAAACATTAACCAAAATATTGCAAAGCTTTCTTTCTCAGGGGGCATGAGTGAGGAGAAATGATAGCTCAAGCATCTCACTGCTCCTGTGGCAGCAGTGTGAACTCAGCAGAGCAGTTCTTCACTACCAGCAGTGCACCTCCTTGTAGGAAGATACTGAAGATACTGGAGGTGGTTTATGTGCTTCTAGTTGATTTTAAAGTTTGGACTACATCCTGCTCAAGAGAGTACTGAGCAAAGTCATTTTAGGAGTATTTGTCTCTCCTATTTATATGCATTTGTATAGAAACTAAGATTGCTACTAGAAAGATACTTAGCATATTTTTGTATTTTTAGTGTGACTTATGTGCCATATCATTAAAGATTCAGTATTGCCTCAAGAATCAATTAGCAAAAAAAGTAAACTTTATCAATGGTGATTCATAAATTATTTGTGTATGTAGATTGATACAGAAGACATCTGGACAAATACTGTATCTGCTGAAAAATTTGAATTTTGAATTATTAAAATTATTTGCAAATTAACACAGTTTTGGGTTAGATTGCATTTTTAGCAAGGTAAAATATTGATCTGCTGCATTCTTATTTCACTAATTTTTTCAGGCTAAAAAGGTTTTGTTTAGGAAAATTTTTTGTAATTTAATTTTTAGGGATTTTGAAAAATACTGAAATGAGAATTTTTGTTGTGCATGAGCTCCTGCTTATGACTGAAAAATAATGGTCTTTCATTTCACCATTATATTTTCCAAAAGAATTATTTTCAGGTTCAGGAGATTTCTATGGTGTTCTCCAGCTAAACATGCAACTGAAATAGTTTTTAGACAACTCTGATTAAAAAAACCAGCTGGAATAATTAATACAGTAACTAAAATATCGTGGTCTTACACACAAATACCAGGATCACTTTTGTTTCTAATGATTTTGATCTTCAATTTCTCCCAATACTTTCAGCAGTGCACAGTTTCTGTCTTCCCGTAAAGGCAGATATTCAGTAACTGCAAGTAAACACTGAAAAATCACTTGCTTGATTACACTTGTGGGCCATTAAATATCTGCTTTCATCTCTATAATTCCTCTCTTCTCAGAGCCTGGGCACTGGGACTCAATCAGCCATGTGTTATCTTTCCCAGATCCCTTTCGGAGCAGAGCGCAGTGCACAGGAATGCAGTTTGTCAAACACATTGTGTCTGAAATCCTTTGTTGGGAGAAGTGGAGAGAAAGAGATTATAAAATGCCTCAAACCCCTCAATAAGGCCATTCCCAGGTTTCTTGTATCAGTTCAGCCCAACAAAGCCTTCATACCTCGCTTTGATGTGTAGGATGGTATATTATAGCATATAGTGTGTATTGTATCTCAGGGCAGCATCTGTTGTCCAGGCTGCAGTTTACAAAGAATAACTTAGTTATAGTGACTCACTATTTTTTGGCAAGTTTTTAGGCTCAAGGACAACACAGAGGGGAATTTAGAAGAAATAAATACATCTGTTGTCTATAATATTGGTTTTCATAGGTGGTAAGATTTAAGACCCTGGTGTGTTTTGTAGAGAGGTGAACAAAAATACCCAATCAGACTGGAGTTGTGTGTTTTTCATTACTCTGCTAATACAAACCTCTCAGAGGTAAAGCTGAGCAGTGTGAGTAACTTCTTGAAGCTGTTAACTTCTGTCACCCTGAGGCAATCTCTGCCTGACTTTCTGTAGCGTTTCCTCCTCAAAATTCTAGGCACAAAAAAACCATTTACTTGCAATACACTGGCACTGTAGGTTTAAGTTAAACATTTTGCATTGGAGTAGTTTTGAGAAATTAGCTTAGAATAGGTGGGAGCAGACACATTGCAAAGTGCCAAATGAGTTGCAGAGTCCACCCTGATGTTGCTTGGGGCAGTGTTTTGGGCAACACACGCAGGTTTTCGCGTAGCAAGCTGAGTTACAATGTGAATTCTCTGCCAGTGTATTCTGAGAGAATTTGTCTCTCCTTTACAGGTCAGATATCCGAGGGGAAGTCTGGGAAGGCTTTGTAATGCAAATCTAGCTAGCCTTCCTTCACACAAGGCATGTTAGATGCTGACCCACAAGAACTGAGTTCAAGATTTCTGTGAATATGTGGGATTTGAATTAACACGGTAATGAAAGGCTCTAAGAGTATAAGGTGCATTCAGTATCTAAATCACTGACACGGTTTAGAAAGCTAAATTTGTCTCTGTGATGATTAAAAGAAAGCTGGTTGATACTATTCCTTGCCATAAACATTAGCAGGAATCCACCCATGGCATTTGGATGCTTGTTGAACAGCTGGTGTGTTTTGTTTAATAGTCAAAGACAAAAGTGGTAGTAGGTTTGTTGGAGATGTGCTGTGTTTATGGTGGATGACAGAATTGAGATGTAAAACAAATAGCAAAGAAACAGATCCAAACAAAAATGCTTGGTTTTAATATTTGGCAGATTTTGTGTGTTAGAAAATATAAAGCATATTAACAGGCATATAAAAATGCACTAAACAGTTACAGCCATTGAATTTGTACAAGGAAAAAAATAACAGTGAGATCACTTATTCAGCTCTGTGAGACAGACAACTTCCTGGACTATCCTTTAAATCCCTGATATTTTCATGAAAAATTGGAATATAGATACAGAATAGAGAAATCCCAAGTTTCTACATGAAACAGAGACACACAGTAGTGCTCATATTTGCCCCAGGGCATGTTTGTCTTTCTTTACACTGTTTTGTTGACTATGTATCTCCTTTCAGCTCTGTTCTTTTGTCTTGTGGAACACGATCCAGATGAAAAATAAAAGTTACAGATAAAATTATCGGAAGACTGGATATGCATAATTATTTTGTAATTTTATTTTAATACTAATATTTTCTATTTTTCTTTCCTTTTCCACAGAGGGTATGAACTGTATGAACAAAGATCACGGGTGTGCACACATCTGCCGCGAGACACCCAAAGGTGGGGTTGCCTGTGAATGTAGACCTGGCTTTGAACTTGCCAAAAACCAGAAGGACTGCAAATGTAGGTAGATGAAGATTAAATTTCAAATGCCCCAAAATGTCTTGTTTTCTTCATTGTTGTTATGTTCCAGGAGAAGTTAATTTGTTTTGGCCAAAGGTGATTTATAATTTTAGTAATGAGGGTTTTTTTTGCTGTAGAAGATGCATATGGGGATGGATAAGAGGGATTGAATAATAGAATGTTGGTGTGGCTCAGTTATCAAAATCATAACTTTTCTCCTTTCCTATGAATGCAGAAAAGTGAAAGATCAGTTTAATCCAGGCTTTCCTTGTAAAGCAATACAAATAAAGCATAATGGATTCTGGCTTGCAATATTTTGAAGGTTCACAAAGGTGAATGCATCAGTGAATTTAATGATAAACCCACTAGAGCTATCAAATTAAGAATGTCAGTTCCAATTTTTTTAAAAGACAGAAATGATTGCTCTAGTCTTGATTCCACAGTCTAGAATTATTATTTGGAAAACATGCGGCTGCATCTTATACACTGTTCTTCAGAGAAAAGCCCACAATGATATATTATTGAAGCTGGGATGCTAAAGATTCAGATCCTCATTAGTTCACAAAATTAGAATTTTTTCTGTACAGGTTCAAATAATTGACCTCAGCATTGTCATCTGAAAGCTTCTGAACTGAGTCTTTCTGATGGCTTCAGTGAGTCTTAGACCTGAGTCCAATAGCTTGCATTCCTACTTGGTAGCTTTGAGAAAGAAAAAAAAAGTGCAGTAAAGCAGCATAAAATGTTTGCTGCTTTGCACAGGGCCAGTATTTTTGAGACAGTCTTTCTTACACTTCAGTTCTTTTCTTCCTGAGATCTCCACTACGTAAACACACATAGATGATATTAGTTCCCAAGTACAAAGTGAAAATAATCACTTTTGAATGTCATAAAGAAATGTCACTGAGTATTTACAGCCTGATTTCTGCTCAATATTAAGAGGCTACACAGGGCCAAAGGCAAAAGCACAGAGCAAAATGCCTTTATGGTAATTTTCATTCTCAATGTTTACTAGAAGTGAATATTTTGTGCTGTTAATTGGAGTGCAATGTCAGCCACATTGGTAAAGTGTGGGAGGATGTTTACTTATGTTGTTATTATTTGTTTCCTCAAATTCTTATATTCTTTGGGAGTTTCAGTAATAGTGGCAGGATGATTACAGCCTTTTCTGGAACATTATTTCTAAATGTCTCAGGGTTTAATAGAGTAAGAACTTAAATTTATTCTGTGCCCTCTGGTGTTCAAATTGCAGTTGTAAGTATTATGAACTTTTGGTGACAGATTTCTAAGTAGGGACACTGAGTTTTCCAAGGCTGCAGAGCTTACTTTGAAGCACACCAACCTCTAAACCCACAGCACATTCTGCAAGTATGATCCAGAGTTCTTATTTAAAAGAATTACTTCTAGTCCTTCCAAATGCACAGAAATATAGAGGTGTAGCCAGATAGCCTGGGACAGTAATTGTGAGATTACAGCAGGCTATTTGTAGAAGCCTAATTCTGAAACCAAATCTCAACTTTCAAAAAAAAAAAAACATTTTCACAGCTAACCATTTCAGTGCAGCTGTGTTGAAGAACTAGACACTTCCCCCTTGCTAGCCTGAACTGGGTCTGTAGCCCTGTAAAACAGGGACTGCTAGGGTCTGAGACACCCTTGTAAAACCCTGAATCCCTGTCAGGTATGCTGCTTTATCGTGGTCCTCCAGGAGTCCAGGCCTTTCAGGGTTTGTCAGAACTTGCTGCTCTGGTTTTTCTTTATGTGAACAAGTGACAGAGAGTGTAGCACTTCTCAGTGCACCTAGTACCTCTCTGGGTGAATTTTTATCAGCCAGTTTGCAATTCAATCAGACCACTGGGAAAGGTTTTCAAATGTATTGGCCCAAGGCCTTTAATAACAATTCAAGTCTTCCTCAAAGGAAGATGTTAAAATAAGCTAGAAAGCAGAAACACTTAGAGGCTTCATGGAAGGCTCCATGCTTTTTATGCATCACATGATTGTCATTACATGCTAGTTACATAATCACATCCCATCTTATCATTTACCTTCACATGCTGATAAGGCAGTCACTCTTGCTTCATGCAGTGTCCATGATGGTCAGGGCTCATTTGTGTTTGTGTTCAGTAGCTTCCTCTCTATAATTTAGTGTCATGCCTTTCCTGCTGCACAGTATTTAAACCCTATTGTGAACATAAAATTGTTCATCCCCTCATGGATTTTCCCATGATACTCATTACTGTAATATCAAAGTTCTTTGTAGACATTTGTAATGTATTTTCAAAATACTCTTCTCAAGTTAAAAAGTACTGCTTTGCCCATCTTACAAAAGAGAAGTGAATATAAGGATATTCATATCAAAGTCATTTGGTAGTGATAGGTGATTAACAAGAGCCACACAGAGCCCAGCTAAGCATTTACAGCACATTAATATAATCCAAGCCAAACTCTGATGGCTCCAGCTGTAGTAGCAAATGCCACAGAGAAAGGACTATCAGTAACCTGTAACAGAAGAGATTCAAGTGACTTGCCAAGCTCTAAGTAGGAATTCCACAGTGAAGGCAGAAATAGGTTAAGGTTTTTAGGGCTCTTTTCACTGTCTGAGCATGATTGTTCTTTCTTGACAGTCCATTTCTGGTTTGCTACTCACTCTGCAGCAGATGAGAAAAGATTCCCAGCTGTTTGCACAGCCCTGACTTTCCCCAGCTTCACTAGGCACTAAATGAGACAGGAGCATTTTCTGCATTTGTCATTTAGGAGACTTATCATGACACAATAGGTCTATGTGCAAGTCTGGTATTTTGTAGCTTTTGAGTGCTCAAGATTGCAGCCTTTATGGTTTCTTATTGTAAATTTTAAGTATGCAATTTCTAGTTGCCCAGCATGTTAAGAAAACACTGAAGTGTGGAGGCTGAAAGGGATCTCAAGAGGCCATCTAGAAATACACCAAGCAGAATCACACAGATCCACACATGATCCCTCAGATGAGCTGCATCCTTTAGCTCCAGAGAATCAGTAAACTTCAGCTTCTGGGAGTTTACTGCTACTCCTGTAAACTGCTTTAATGGCCTCTGGTGTACACAAACCCAGAAGAAGATTATGCTTTGTCAGTAATTTTCATATATATTGCTGGCAGCAAAAAGACAATACTTCAGAGCAGTCAATTGGGCTCCAGATTATGTTGAAAAAAACATAGGAATTTACCTCTTCTTTCTACATCTGTATCCATGATAGGTACTAAGGTCCTGCTCCTGAGCACAGTTGCATTAGAAGGTTTTGATAAACTGAATATTTTTTTCCCCAAATACGAACAAACCAAGACAATTTAATGTTCCTCTTTTTCTTAGCTGGAAGCTTAAAAATAAGAGGAAATCTAAAGCAGATTCACATACCTGCAAGTTGCAACCTGAAAGAGTTATAAACAAGTAAAAGCTGAATCTTTTGATGAAAAATGCTAGGTAACCCTACCTACAGCTGTTTCTATCTGCCTCCTTGGATAATCATGATTTAAGTGAGGAGGAAGGCTAGTGCAAAGTGATTCTGAAAATCCTGCCTAGTACTTTTACAATAAAATGCCAACTTCCCTATGCCAAGTGGCAGCTTTTCAGCTCCTGCTGACAGTGTCCTCATGCAACTGTTTGCTGTCAGTACATTCAGATCCCCAGAATGTTAAAAATGTAAAGCCATACTAGAATAAATCATGTAAGCTATGTTGCATGCACAGCTTTATCACACAGAGCCCATATATTTATGTAAATACAAAATTTATGGCCAGTGTAGTTAAGAAACAATGCAGTTTTCAAGTTATTTGGAATGACAATATGCTCATTTGAGAAATCCATCCTATAAAAATGAAATATCTCTCTGTGGCATCTGAGCCTTGGTATATATTTCAGTCCACATGAGGACAGGATCAGAACACTGTTGTCTTGGGCAATTTTATAAGTTACCAAGTAATAAGTGCTAGATTAAATAATTGGCCATATGTTTTCAAGTACTTCTTGTCATGGCCATGTAAGATGGATTCTGTGAAACTTCAGAGAAGCACTGAAAACAGAATTTAGGCTATAGAGTGAGGCTGAATTCTGGTACTTTCTATCTTCTGGGGAGTTTAGCATGGAATATCAATATCAGTACTTAGTGGAACATTCACATTAAAATCCATCTTGTTCTTTGAGATGTCATTTCTCTTTCAGACAGTTGTTTCTCATTTTTCATTATCAAAATGTCATTTCTAGACTAGTCCATATATTTCTCTGGGTGTAAGCACTGGCCCACATGCCAAGCTGTGTCTCAGGCCTGTTTGGCTCAGCCCAGTCAGACTGAATAGATGCTGCTGGTTCCAGTGTGGGCAGGTGGACAGGTAGGGACATTGTCTGGCTGCCAGAAAGGTCTCTGGCCACCCCAGGACCCTGAGCATCGTAGTCAGTGGAAAGAATTAATCTGGTTTGAAGGCACTTTGAAGCCCCAGTGTCAGCCCTAAAGCTCTTTATCCACGTGGAAGAGTGTTGGGAGAACAGAGTGCTGGTTTGGCTGCCAGCACTGGATGTGTCCCACAGAGGGTATATGTCATTTGCAGGGCATCTCTGCTCTTCTGCAGGGCATTCCTCCCACTAAGGGAAAGAGCCCAGAATTCTGACTGCACTTAAGACACATGCAAATGCTGAAGCACTGTCAAAAGATGGTGTTACTCTGGTTTTAAATCTGCCATGTGGGGATAAGTGTGCCTGAGTTCTAAAAGATACATGAATATTCTCCTTTGATTGAAAAAAAAAAAAACCAAAAACCACTCATTATTTTCCATCTCTTTCATTTTAACATGATTTATGATATTTTAAGGTGATCTGTGTCTGTTGGAATTTACCATTTTGCCTCTGTTTGCCTCTTCAATGTCACAGACTCTGAATGAGCACACAGCTGTTTGCATAGCTGCAGAGTCCCAATTTATCAGAAATAGTTTTTAAAACAACTTTTCATGAATTCTCATTAATATTGCTTTAATTCTTTCTGACAAAAATGGAGTAGATCTGGATGTCCATTTGCTTTTAAATAATTATGATTTTCTTCCTCTAAACAAGAGAAACTTCCCACTGTGTCACTGCCTCAGACTGAGGACTGGAAGAAAATTGAAGTGGCATATTTTACAACTGGATTTTGTAGCAATTTCACCTGTAGAGCTATCAAACTTCAAAATGTTGACTCGTGTTACTTAAAATAAATAAATAAGTTGTAGTCTAGACAGAAATTCAAATCCTTCAAAAACATGATTTACTAATGTTTCTAGGAGACAGGAAAAGGAACTGACCTACATGTGCATTCATTGACTGGGTAGAATGGGAACCAGTAACTTTAATAGGCAGGGAAGCTGTAAAAGTGTGTGATTCTGCAGGATTTGCTATAAATGCCATCAGTCTGGTGCAATTTTTTCATAGACAAATACAGTAAGGAAAAGTTCCTTGTATTACATGGGTCAGAGCAAGCGTGTTCAGATATTTTCATCTCTGCCAGCAGAGGCTTTCAGCAAGGAATGCCAAAAATAACCACTGCAGTCACATTTGTTAAATACACACTTTGTTGCTGATTGCACTTTAAAATCCTCAATAAAAATACTGTTGGCTAGAAATGTAGTTAAACATCTGGCATAAACAAATCCTTTAAGTTAGTTTGTGATGGCACTGCAGTCCAACAAGGATAGAAACTCCACATAGTCCTAGAGGCACATGGGGTCAAGCATGTCTTCATTGGAAAGGTGGGAACTTTAAGAATAGAGAATTGACATCGAGTTTTGTTTGTTTTGCATCAGAAGTAAATACCAAAATGTTACTGTGTATCGAAGGGAAGTAAATGTTGCTTCCTTTGGTTGCAAAGCAGACTGATCTGCTTCTGCTATTTTTTTCACAAAAATAAATTATTAGGTAAGCTATAAAAGTGAAGAAGGAGAAAGAATGCCCAAGGGTGGCTGTTGCTTCGGGGGTTTTGTAATGGAATTCCTTGCAAGTTTAGGATTCTCATGATTTGGTGTATATTCCCTCCTCTGTCTGCTTGGACTGAACCCACCATTTCCATTTTCCAGTCTAGTGCACAAACTGTCAAGTTCCAAAAAGGGAACATGAATCAGTCAGGTCTCCCCATCTTTCTCACTGCCATTCTTTCCAGTTGGATAGAACAGTGATATTCCTGGAAAGTGGGGTGGGAATCCAGGCAGTCTCTCTTTTCAGAGATTATTCTTGCCACCAGGCACCAAGGCTATTCCTTCTCTATCTCTGAACAGCACAAAGGTTTTTATTCCAAGTGTAGAGTGGCAAGGACCAAGGATGCTTGCACCTGTAGTGGCTTCAGGTCTGTACTCACTTGAGAGGTGGACAATTCCTACTGTGATCTTTGCCAGAATTCAGGAGCTGAAATTGTAAATTTGTGGTTCCCATTCTGGCAGGAGGTTTTAATGGGAATTCTGTTGGGTATGCTGTGGTGGGTCTCCCTCAGTTGCTTTTTTTAGAACTGTTCCATTTTGAGCTAAATACTTCAGTGATTACTGAGGGTGACATGGCTGCTCAGCACTGAGGCACTCACACCAGAGGTGGGATATTTCATTTCTAGTTACTGTGATGGAAAATTCCAGTCTACTCCATTTTCAGGAGCTAGAATTAAAGCAGGGTCACTGAGTTCAGTGGGAAAATATATGAACATAGCCCTCTTGCATTACATACAACCTCAGATTTTAGTTAGACACATGATTTTCAAATTCTGTTAATTCATTATCTTGGTTTTATTGTATATTGCAACTTGCTACCCTGCCTCTTTTATAAATTTTTATCTAGAAGAAAAATTCTGCTGAGACCAATGTGAGGGAGTTCCTTCTGGTTACTGGGAGTCAGTATTTAAATAAACGTAGTCTACATTTAAATTACCATAACATTTCAAAGCATTTAAGTCCTCTGGAATGATGAATATATAACTAGATAGTGGCAAATTGGATTTCCCCCATATTTGCCAGTATATATTTACCAGTAAAGAACCTACTCCAAATAAAGACAGTAAATTGAATTCAGAAATCAGTCAGTTCAGAACTATTATTCAGCATCAAGGTGTGCAACAGCAAAGGATGAAATGATGCAGGGGCAAGTGAGAGGCTTTATTAAATGGTGCTAGCCAGCTTAATATTTTAAATCTGGTTTGTCTTAGCTGGCAGAAATTAAATCCATCATGTGAAAAAGGAAATTATTGAATCTGATCTATTAATATGTGTAGCTTTCAAAACTCTACCTATTCTCATAAAAATTGTTCACTTTAATGTATTTTTAGTACTTTTTCACCAGAGGACATTTGAATTGCTAAAAGCTGCTCCTCTTTCTGCAAGTGAAAGTGGCATCTCCAGTGCTTCCTTCCTGGCTGAGGCAGCACATGGCAGAGCCATAACAACTGTGGTTTTTTTGTTGCAGAGAAGAAAAAAAAAACCCAAACATTTCCTGTTTTATTTTTAAACGTGTTGCTTTAGGGGGGACAGCACTTGATATAGTAGATTTCAAGACTTCTGTGGTTCTGTACTTGCTGCTTGGTCTCTGCTTCCTCTAACTGAGAGAATGAAGGGGCAACGAAGGAGAGATGCTGTCTACAGACCTGAAACTATACATTTATATTGATAGACTGTTAATTTCATCATGGATATGAAGCATGTAGCTTTTAGGAAGACATGGAATTGGCTAAGAGTCACACAAAAATTATTACTACAAATAGAGTGGGGAAAATGCTTTTATCTTTCTTTCTCTTTTATTCTTCACTGTATGGATTGAGTCTAGGGCATGAGACAGACAGAAGGGAGGAGGCAGAAGGAAGAAATGGAAATAATTGCAAGCACAAATGTTATGTTGCCTTATGTCTTGGTATGTTACTGCTCTTCTGTGTTCTGCAAGGCTCTCAAGACTAATTGGTTTCATTGTCATTTTATTTATATATACATATATACACATTCATTTGGGGCTTAACTAGTAACCTGTAACTATGGGAATGGAGGCTGCCAGCACACCTGTGATGACACAGACACTGGCCCTGTGTGTGGCTGTCATCAGAAGTATGCCCTGCACTCAGATGGCCGAACCTGCATTGGTGAGTACTTCTCTGCAGCACGTTTGATTTGGGGTTGCTCAGAATCTCTGTGCCGTGTGTGTGTGTGTGTGTGTGTGTGTGTATGTGTGTGTGTGTGTGCTGCCTGTGTGACAGAGGGGTGCTCCAGCAGCTGGCAGAAGGGTGTTCCAGCAGCTCCTGGCTCAGCCAGGCACACAGAGAGGCGTTTTGTGCGTGTTCTGTCGAAATGTTTGTTAATGAAGTATCCCTTTGTTACCCGCTTGTGCCTTTTGTTTCTGTTGGTAACTATTTTTGAAGTAAAAAGGTGTAGAGCATTCATCATTTTGAATGAAAGTTCAGCTCTTCAGTTCACTTTCATCAGTAAATACTTCCTTGCTTGAGCAAGGTTAGAAAAATTACCTCCCTTTCTGAGCTGTTACCAGGGAAAAGGAGTCATCATGATGTGCTTTCTTCCCTGGTGTATGTTTCATGATTCTAAGAACTGCAACACTTGTAGTGACTAAGCTTTCATTCAGAATATCAGTAGCAAAAAGCCGGTCAAGACATGGAGCATCTTGGCAGATGCTTCACAAACATTTATGATTATAAAATGTATTATTTGCTTAACACCATTTCTTTCCACTCCACTTTAAAAAAATAAATTAAAAACTGCATTTTTGCATAGTGCAAGTTAACATTTGAAAATTCTTACTCACAGATCAGAACCTGAAATCCACAATGGTTTTCATTGGCATTGCGGACATGATGACTTTTTTTGTTTGTATAATTTCAAGTTCTTGCAAATTCTTAGTCATTTCCTGAGGTTAAAAAAACACAGACACGTATTTATCATATTTTCTCTCCTGTACTGCAAGACAGAGCATTTGAAACCCATGGAAATCTGTCAGTTACCTTTGGCCAGTCTGTCTTGGTCAGATCCATGGCATAAAGCTCCGTGGCTGCCCAGAGCCTTGCTCACTCCTGAGGGGTGTAATTGCACAAATTGTGGGGTAGGGCGAGGTTTATGCTGGCAGTGGTGAAGCTGGGCAGGGCTCAGAGCTGGGCTCTGCCTTTTTGTCTGCACAAGGTGTGTCTGAGTGCAGGGATCTCTCAGTGAGTGCCTCTGATAACAGAGAGGGCTCCATCCTGCAATCCCTGAACTGTGGCAGTTCCAGATGGGGAGAACTTGCAAGAGTGAGAGCCTTGAGAGCAGGTCTATTGAATGGATAATTGATCTTCTATTTATTATTGTCCACTAATATCCTTGGATGTTTTATTTTGTCCAGCATGTAAAAAAAATATTTAAAAAGCTGTTTACATTGCATCTATTTTTTTACTTTTTTTTCCCATTTTTGTAATGTAATACATACAACTCCATGTTACATTCCTTGGTCTTGTGATGTAAGTCACATATTACTGCCTGTGCTGATTTTCTTCCCTCTAAAATAGTTCTTTCTCTTAGAATACTTCTAATTTTTTTATTTATTTTTTACATTTATTTATTCCTGCTTTCTGGTGATGGTTCCTGATTGCCTGTCTTGTCTGATAACTGACGTTTATTAATTATTACAGAGAAAAAAAAAAAAAACAAACAAACTCAAACAAAAGCCTCTATTGCAGCCTGATCCCATCTAGAACTTGTTAAAAACAAAACAAAACAACTTCTTGTTACCACTCAACCATGTAGAGTTGCCACAAACAAAACCTGCCAGCCTCCTCCTCCTCCTCACTTCAGTGATTCCAGTGTTTGCTGTCTTCAGTGGTGTGTATATTCCAGGCATCACTGCAAGAATGCAAACTTCTGCAATGCCAGATAAATACTTGTTGACCCTTTGTCTAACATATTTTGTCTTTGTTTGCTTGTCTTAACCTTTTATATTTTTTTTTTGTTTGCTGCATGTGAAAGTCCCCACTTGCATTTTCGTTTTTTGTTTTCCTAATGAGCATTTCCCTTTTCCTATAAATCATTTTATTTACCCAGCTGCTGCTCCTCCATTGCTCTCCTGTATCAGAAATCTTTAATTTTATTTCACCTACTGATCATCTCTTCCCACACTTGTGACTGTTTCTGTGTATTTCTAATGAAGCATAACCAAAGTCCTCATTATGCTGTATGGAACTCTTACAAATGTAGGATGTCAGAGACTACCTTGTAAAGTGACCTCTGGTGACATCATCCTGCTCACTGCATGCTAATAAAATTACTAAACCCTGTTCTTGCAACATCTCTCCTAGCGTTGAATGTTTAGCTAGTAGTGTTTCATAGACAAGCAGGCAACCAGCACTGCCCAAATTGATCTTTTTTTGTGTTTGTTTGGTTTGTTGTTTGTTTATTTTTGTTGTTGTTGTTGTTGAATTTGCATGCTGTTGTTTTGTTTCTCAGTGTGTCCATGTGTCCAAGGCTGTGGTGCACCCGTGCCCATCCATCACCGGACTCCTCTCGCTCTCTCTGTCTGTCCCAGTCTTCTGCCTGCCACCTTCAGATCCTGGTGCCCCCATTAGCCTAGGTTGTCTTTGGTAGTTTGTTGAACTAGCCTTCCTGAATTTTAATTTTTGTCATTAACACCTCTCTGGGGCACCCACGTTAGCTGTCTTGTTCTCCAGTAGAAATCCAGCTTCTTCTGTGTGGTTAATTACTTCTGAGCTGACCATTCTTCCTTCCCACCCTCTTTCTTCGTCCTTTCCCTAAACACCCTTTTAATTTTTTCCTGGGTTCTCAAAGGGAATTAACTCTCTAACGGGGATTTAGTGCTTTCATGCCTTGCTTCTTGGCTTTGGCTGTGCCATGCCAAGAAACTGTCTTAGGCAGCGGAAAATTGGGCTTGTGATTAACCAACTGCTCCATGTTTGTCCCTTACTTGTGTTTTAGAGAAGGATGAGGCTGCAATTGAGAGTTCTGAGTACAATGCCACGTCAGTAGCTGATGTGGACAAGCGGGTGAAACGGCGGCTACTTATGGGTAACACTTTTCTTCCACTTCCTTTGTTGTGCTCTCACTTTTGTCTGTATGTATGTGGGGGGGAGGTTCTCTTTTGGTCTCATTTGGTTTTGGTCTCCTTTGGTTTTGGTTTGGCCTGTTTTTTTTTTAACCTGACTTCATCTGTGTGGAAAGGTCACCAATTTTGTTAAGTTCTCATCTGTTGTACAACTTCATTCCTTGTTTTTAAACTTTTTTTTTCCTGATGCTGCAGCTTTAATGCTCAATTTTCTCTGCATAGAAAGAAGCTTTTGCCATTAACCTTTCTTAGCTTATGCAAGCTACTTTTTACATGTGATTTGTGTGTTTGTGTGTATGTTTTGCTGTAGAATTCCTGAAAAATCTCCTGTTGCAGACCTGCCTATTGACTTAAAAGTGGATGATGATGATGATGATGATGATGATGATGATGATGATGATGATGATGATGATGATATAAACCAATGTTCTGTTACATCTGTGGTGTTAAATGAACAAGTGTATTGCCTAATTAAAATTTCCTGTTCTTTTGATTGAAATGTAAATGTTATGACTGGAAATTCATTTATGTCCTTTGTGCAGCTATTTTAGTAACCACTGAAAGATCTCTCCCTAGTGACTAGTGAGCTTCTGTACATTCTTCTTTCTGAGGCATGGCTTGTTTCTCTGTGTTGTTGGAGCCTGAGAGTGGAAGAGAGTAGGAAGTGCACTGAACAGTGAAGATAATTCTTTAGCTTCTGCTCTCAGTTAACCCATTGCACACCCTTGTGCTTGTCTCCTTCACTTTACATTTCTGGCTGTTAGTGAGAAGGGCCTTTTGGGAATAGAAAGGGTCAAGTGGCTGGGCCTCTGCCAGACCTTGCATGAGACAAAGAGCACAGCATAGCACAGACTGCTGAATAATGCTTGGAGGTTTTCAGGTGGTTTATTTCTCTGTATTTTCCACTCTGATGCCCTACCCACCTCATAAAATTATTTCTGCTTGGTTTTGAACATAGCGGCCATTGGTGAGATGTACCCAATGGACCCACTTACAAGACAGGGATTCATCACCACAGAAAAGATTCTGGCAGGACAAAATTCTGCTCCCTTCCCTCAGGGTTGCTATTTGTTTTCTTAAAACCACTGAGTCTTTTGCAGACTTTCCTGCTAGCCTTTGGAAAGCCCAGCTCTGCCTGTGAGCATCCATACCTATGTGGAGTGACCATCTCGAGGAGACCAAAGCCTCACTTTGAATATTTAGTTGATTGCTGTGCTAATAGTTACAGTAGATGGAAATATTTATAAAGTTTCTATATCATTTGTATCTTGTCATCCATGACAAATAATCCATTTGCCCAGAGGCCACTGTGAGGAAACCACTGTGGAGGAAATGGCATAGTGTTATGACTCTGTAATGGTATTAGATTACAAGACTGAGATAAAATATCTTCCTTCTTGCAAAAACCTGGGCATATGTTCCTTTATTTTTAGATTATCCATGATTGTTAATTTCCAATTAGTTTGCAGACCTAGCAAGTGACCTGTATAGTTTTATTTTTTAATGATACACAATTTCAAATAATTTAACCTAACAAAAGCTATGAGACAGCTCATCTTGCTTTATAAATGTGCTGTTAACACTTTTAGCTATAATCTCAATAAGACCCATAGTCTCACAAGAACTCAGGAAAATTAATGTGCCAAAAGGCCTCCAGACCACTGAAAAATGCAATCCTCTGGGTCTCAATGGTGAGTTTGCCCAGCCACAAATAGTATGTGCAGTACTCTCTAGAGGTACTGAGCAACATAGTGCACTGTGTTGATGCCTCACCCTCTGAAAAAAATAAATATCCAATCTGAAAATAAGCTCACACTGCTTCCAAGAGTCCAGGCAAATAGCATTAAAAATTTTAGCATTAAAAAGGCTAGTGACAGCCTTCTTAATTATACCAGGTCTGCAAGTTCCAAGCTGAACATAGACCCTAGAAATAGGCTTAGGGAGATAAATACAAAAATACAAATACAAAATACATTGTTGAACTCTTCAGTACCTCCTGTATTAGTAGGTATCAGCTGGCAGCTGAGAGTTTCTGGACATGCTGTGTTTAAACTGCTGATTCCTTAGAAAAACATTAACTGGAGAGGAAAATTAATTGAATTAGTGAGTGAGATCTGAGTGGGTGGCTTAATATTTAGGGACTTTTCTAATTGTTTGTTTCTGCTGATTGCTGATACTCAGAATTTTTTTTTTTAGTCTTACTCATTTCCAAAGTGTAGTGGCATTTCCATGAAATTCCATGTCTTCAGATGTTTTCTAAACAGCTGTTTTAGGAAGTACTGGAAGGTTCTTCAGGAAACTTTTCACAGTTTTTCTAAATAGACTGTGATTTTTGACCCTCCTGCAGACAGTCTTGGGAGAGTAGGAAAAGTAGACGACTTTATGTAATTTTAGTAATCTGATGAAAGGTGCCTTCAGCTGCAAGTCCTGAGATGATAATTGCTAGTCCCCTGTCATTTGCTGCATGCTATCAAAATGGTCTGTATAACCCTTGAAGTCAGCCAAGGCTCAGAATAAGCCTGACAAGATTGCTTTAGAACAGTGTTGCTCTTAGACAGCACTGCTCAGTCATTTTGCTACACCATGACTGGCCACCTCAGGCTGGCTGTGTCCGAGTCATGCTGTAATCCTGTAACTAGTGGCTAAATCTTAAACAGAGAAAATTAGATAAATGCACAATTTTCTTTCCTGTTAGATGCATTCTTATCTGGATCTTGTGAGGCAGATAAGAAACTGATCTTCTCTGATGACCTACAAGAAACTTCCCTTTAGGACTGTCCAAAGATGCCTCGGAATTTCCATCCAACTTTTTCGTAATGTTTGGACAGACCCTGAGGACTTCCAGCTGTCACTTATTTCCCTGGATCAGAGAAAAGCACTTGGATTTAGAGTCAAGAGTGCTCCCATTCCAGAGATGGCACTGAATGGCTGCTGTCTGGTCAGTGAGCATTCATAGAGCTCGTTTCCCTCTCCCTCACTTCCCCTTGCCCATTGCCATCATGGAGTGGAGGCAGTGCAGCCTTAGCTGTACTCCAGGGGGCTCCTGGAGAGGTCCTTCCTCGGTTCCATGGTGGCTGCTGTGAGCTGGACCTCGAGCCATGAGCATTCCGTAGGGGAGGAAGGACATGGATCCTGCAGAAGTGCACAGCTCCAAAAGCAGAGCTGTACCATCATCTCTCAGGCACATTTACACTCCCCTTGATGCAGAACACCTTGCACTTGCTACAAAGCAGAAGGGCACAGCCAGTGTCTTCAGGGCTTCTTAAACATCTGGTGTCATTTATCTTGCATTTAGTTGAGCACAGCCTTCAGCTCTTAAAATTATGCTCAAATCTCTGTTCTGTGTGGTATAGCAGAATTTTTTCTGAAAATATTTTGTGTGTTTCTTAGGAGCATGACAGAGACCTTCTCCATCTTCCTTTACCGTCTATTCCTTGGGAACCCATTTGCCACTGTTTTTTCGATCACAGCATCATAGCATGAGTCTGCCCTGCCTGGTTAAAGGAGTGGACTGGTGCATTTCACACATTTTCCAGTCTAAATCCAGAGTGAGTGTGAACCACAGTATATCTGCCCTGCCTACCTGTATGAGAGCCATTCTAGTACACAACTTTAGAAGCACCAGATTTCCAGTTAACCCTACAAATACACTTATCTTCAGAATATTTTGTCCAGTGTCACATCTTCAGCAATGGAAGCTGCTTTTATTCAAGTTTCCATGTCTCTTTTTGCTGTTATAGCCCTGGATAGAATTCATAAGTCAAACAGCCCCATCACAGTCTAAACTGTGAAAATAAATCACCCAGCAGCCTAGCACTTTATCATTAAATAAATTGTAAATAATTAAGTCTTATGGGATTAACATTCTCCTTGGCCACTGTCTTTCACTCGAAAAGGCTGCAAGGTTTTTAGAGAGCTGTTGATATCCTGAAGCTTTGTTTTAGAAACCTTTTAGAAATTAATATTCTAGTCACAGAAATAGAATTAATAGCATCAGTTATGCCATCGGGCTCCCTCATTACAAATAAGTCAAGTGCTTACAAAGAGGTGATAAGCAGCTGGAAAGTTCCTCTTTGAGGAACCAGAACTGTAGAACTGTCTGAAATTTAGACTCAAGGAGTCCTCCTCTCCTAGGCAGAGATAATGCTTTGTTCTTTGGCTGCTCTTTACATCAACTCTTTGAACCAAGTAAATTTATGAAGTACTTTTTTATTTTGTCTTTAAGAATGCAGTAACTAGCTACATTGCTATCATCCCAGGCCTTATTAGACTGCATGAATCTGTAAAGTGCTTTAGCAACACAACCATGATGTTTTGTGCAGGCTGTTTGTTAGATCCTGTCCTCTGGTCAGCTCTTCTTGAAGAGGCAGACCTGACTCACTCATTTCTCACTGTTTCATTTTCCTTCCTCTAGTCTTTAGCAGTCAGTGAATCAGGTTTATTTGGGCTTGACATGAGGTGACTTCAGAACAAATGCCAACATATGCATCTTCCTCACCTTCAATCCCCTTTTCATTCCTCCCCGAGATCACTGCTGTAAGAACTCACTTTGGCCATAAAACAATCTTGCTCTGGAAGATGAAATGTTGGTTCCTTCTCGTTGCCAGAGGGGTGTACAAAGTACTTTTAAATATAGCAAAGAGCAACAGGACAATGAGCCCATCCAGAAGTTGAGGAATTGTAGTAATTTCCCTTGCATGCTTAAGGGAAGCAAAATGGACACCATTGCTAGAGGTGTCTTCAGAAATCCAAACTGAACAGAAATTCACTGTTTCAAAAGACATGTTCAACTAACTTTGTGTCAGGGCAGCTGAGGATTTTGCCATTGGACACTGACTTCTTGGGTCATCACTGAGGTCATTTGCAACCCACCTCAAAGAGAGCCATGCAATTCTCTTCCCTGAAAGCTGGTTCCTAAGAACCCTCCAAAGTCACTGAACCCTCACTGTTGGCTGAAATGCTGGTATAAGCTATGAAGTGCATTGAAACTGTGCTGGCCTTTGTTACTTCTCAATTTTACTTCTGCCTAGATTGCTTCTGTGGTGCCATTTGGAAACCAGCAAGGAGCAGCTTTGCCAGGCTGGAATATATGTGCACCTGTGTTACATTTTATCCCTGGTTTCCTAGGAGTTGTTCACAGGCAGGGCTGTGGTCTGGCTGTATTCCTGGCACTTAACCAGCAAATAAGGTAGCATTTTCACTAGTTCTGTGTTTTCCCTGGTTGTGGCAAGAATCATTTGACATCTGCAGATGTCTCTTCTTTTATTGTCTTATTAGTGGCTTTCAGCTGTTTAATATGAGCACCCAGGTACCTGCCTGGAGAGGTGAGTGTGCAGTCAGCTAAGACCATTCCCTCTGCACAGCAATAGCTAGAGATGTGAGCTGTGAAAATTGCAATTTGAGCATTTCTACCATGGATTAGTCTATGACAGAGAATATCCTCCCTGTGTGTTATGTGGGGCAGAATCATCTCTTTGTTTGCCTTTGCTTGCTGTGGAAATTGTTCTTCCCCATCAGCTCAGCTCCAAGGATCCCAAACATTGCAGTTACCAGCCAAAGCCAGTTCAGAATAGTAGATCACAAGTGCAAGTCCTGCTCTGGCCACTTTAATGCCATGCCACTACTCCCTTCTCTGTGTGCAGGTCACCTCTTTCATACAATCTTCTGAAGGTATCTGGACACATCAGCCAAGGTAACTGTGTTTATCCTGTCCTGGCCAAAGCTGTTTAGGTTTCATATCTTTAGCCCAGTACCTACAATGGATATTAATGAGCTGCTCATATCATATCAAAGAAAAAACCCAAAACAACCCAGAAGCACAGAGCTTGTGCTGTGACTTACAGAATTTGTAGCAAAGGCAAGCATTTAAATACCTGTTACATCAAAAAAGGCAGAGAGATTTACAAATTTAGAGCTTGGGTTTACCCATTTGAACCAAAAGTGGTACTCAACATCATATGCCTTGAGTCATCTGAGTTTAATAGTCAGCCATATGGCATCTTTTCTTAACCTCCAGTTACCTAAGGATTAGGCTGCCCTATTCATCCTGAACATCAAGCATGCTTTGACTGACTTGTCTGAACCACCTGACAAATAAAAAACCTTCTCATTTTTCTAGTGGGCTTTTTTTTTTTACTTCCTCCTCTCTGTATCACACACAGGACTCTTTTTGAATCACTGTTTTCTCTTCAGTAGAGACATTCAGCTTTTTTTGATTACAGGAAAATAGATTCCACAAAGTTAACTACAATTACCAGAGTCTCATACTTAAATTTATTTCCTCCTGCCATGTTTAAAATGACAGCATATCAATATGGAAATTTTCCTTCTACAGGCTTTCAGCATCCAAAGATCTCTCTGTTGGTGACTCAGTGTGAATAACTTACCCAAAATCAAACATCTTGAAATACTATAGAATCTGTCTTGAAATACTGTATAAACCACACAGTGACAGTGTAGATCATATGAAAATCTCATCATTTTCTGGATTTCAGGGCTCTGTGGTGGAGCCATATTTAGCTTCTCTCCAGACCAGGAAAAGGAGCTGTAGAACAGTAGAACTTGTGAAGCCACGCATTCTTAACCTAAAAGAGTCTTGTCATCTGATGAGAGTTTTCTGTCAAAATCCTTTTTTCTTGAAAGTAGGTTTTGTGGGGAAACTCTGGGTTTTAACTGTGCTTTTGCCTGGAGTGATCTTCAGAAGTAGGGAGACAGAATTTACACAGACAGAATGTACTTGTTAAAATATTAATTTGAAATGTGAGGAAATTATTCCAAAGACCATTTCACAGTGCATTGCCACCCCTGTTCAAGGAAAATGTTTGTCTGTAAAGTCAGGCTAACTCATTATTGCCTCATGTATATGTTCCACCCTTGGGGCCACTATTGTTAATCAATAGCTTGATAAAGGCTAGGATTTTTCAGTCTCAGTAAACATAAAAGCATAGAAAATGTGACCTGGGTTTCTAACATGCAATTTAATGCCTAAACTACCAAACACTGGACTAAAGAGTGTAGGAGCTCTGGTTTGCCATCAGAAAATTTCCAAAAGTCTTACATTGTTTCATTCCAATGTGAATTAAAAACGGATTCTGCAGACTTTTATTTTTGTCTTCTTTCAAAATAGAATGAGGGTGATACTACTCCCAGGTTTCTGTCTCAAAGAGCAGGTGATGGACAAGCTAGTGTTTGTTTTCAAGTGTTCTTTCAAAGCAGTTAACTTCTGTCACAGTTACAGCCTGACAAGGGTCACTTTAAGCCAAGAGCACCTTTCCAGTGTGTACTTCAGTACCTAGCTTTGTTGTACTGCCTCCTAGGATTCTTTCCAATTACTTAAAATATGTCTTTATTTTTTCTGAATGGCTGTTACCCAACTTAGAAATGCTCACTGTGAGAAAACCAAGCGTGTGTCTCTGTATGCATCATAATCCTTTTGTGCCTTAATCAATAAAGAACTGCAAACATTTCATTGGCAGGCATATTGCTAGGAGGTTCTGTAATTCAGTTACTGACTGTGAAACCAAGACCTGGCTTTAACTCCTTCTGTCAGTTCAACTTTGCTGTATGAAATCATAGCAAACAGGGGGAAGGAATCCCTGAGGTCATTCATGCATTCTCTGTCTCCCAAGGGCAGATCTTTTCATCTTGAGTTACCGTCACTTTTATTCATTGAGTTTGTGAATGGTGTGCTATTTCCTGTAAAAATCCCTTTTCATTTCTTTGCTGACGATAAAGACCCTGACCTTATCCAGAATTCCTGGCAATACCTTCCATTGTTTTGCTTTCCCATTTTAAATGAAAGGATTTATCCAAGGTCAGGAGATAATGCTCCTTCTCAATGTTCAGAGAGTTTCAGTTTTTCTTAAATGCAGCTTCTCTATCTAGAGAGAGCACCACAGCTACAAGTGTTAATTTTAAGAACCAGACTGGACTCATAGGATGCTTATAAAACACCTGATCCAATCTATCAAGGGACATTCCCTAAATATGTAGTGTTCCCTGAAGAGGAATCGAGTTTTTCTGAACTGAGAGCTGAGGGGTTCATGATTCAGTGTAAGATTCACCTAGTTGTTTCTTCACACATTCCCTATGTGGCAGGGCAGAATTCTCTTCCTATTTTCATGCAAATAAAATTCTACCAATCATGAAATTGCAAGGAAATGAGGAGACAAGCATAACGAAGTGAAGAATTCCACATCCTGCAAGTTACCCTTTCTGTCTTACCTTTTTCATTCCCTGAATATGAAGCTCTTTCAGTTTCTCCTTCATCTGTTCACAGCTATTTGTTTCTTTCATTATACTCTTGTGAATGCTCTTTCTCTATCCTTTCAGCATCACAGAGCATCATTTGCATGAGAATAGCATAGTTCTCCCTTAACTGAAAATTGAAATATTTTGTGTGTTTAGTTTCTTCTTGTGCTTGTTGTCCTTTGGGTCCCTCCCTGTACCCTGATCTACTGCCACATAGCACGTGTACCTCATGTAATGCTACTTTCAGTAAAATTCTTTTTATGGATGGCAACAGCAGTCTTATCATCTGTTCTCTGTCTCATGCCTTTCTTACTCATACTGCATATTCCCTCTTACGTAAAGGCAAGCTCATTTTATAATCCGCAGANTTCTTTTTATGGATGGCAACAGCAGTCTTATCATCTGTTCTCTGTCTCATGCCTTTCTTACTCATACTGCATATTCCCTCTTACGTAAAGGCAAGCTCATTTTATAATCCACAGATTTTTTTTTTTTTTTAATGGCCTTTCCTGAGTTAAGTAGCTAGCTCTTCCAAGTTTCAGGCTTTCAAGATTTGTGCATTTTTGGTCAGAATTTGTGGGGGATCTTCAGTGTGGGTTTTTTTTATTCAGTTAGGTAGTCCCTGTTCTTAGGCATGGTCATGTGTTTCGCCTACCACTAGTGGTTAGAATTATTTCTGGATTCTCTAAATAAAAGTTAGAAGGAAGAGAAAGAGCCCCAGTCCAAAGCCCCAGTGTGTCTGGAATTCAGAAAGAGCTCTCTTTGGTGGAGATTGTGCTGTGGCACCAACGTGAAGGAAACAGATGAGATGTCTGCACAGGCAGCCTTTGAGCCAGATGGAGCAAAGTCCTTTTTCAGGTGTGAGAGGAGGGGAGGTACAAATAGAGGACTAATTTGACTCCAGACACTTCGTGTATTAAACTAAATGAATTCAACATTGTTTAAGGGGAGGGAGCCAGTACCACCCAGCTCAGTGGAATCTTGTCCTCTCATAGAACTGCTCTGATACTTTACCATCATCACTTTTTCAAAACTGCAACATAGTTTGCGCAATGGAGTCCTGGTGTTGGTCCCAAAACACTACAGCCATGCAAAGAATCATAACAGACAATGGCAATCAATGGTTTCAGATTAGACCTTCTCAACATTCTCATAGCCATATATTTGGCTATCTATAACAGTTGTCTTTAATCTTTTCTCAGTTGTTTAAAGTTGGTGTTTCACTGTGAATTAATACAGAGAAATAAACTCATTTTTATGTGCCTAGGATAGGCTAACAGGTTATCTCTTGATTCAGAGACAGTAGCAGTTTACAACAGCTTTAGTGACAGCACATCTGCTGAGAAACAGATACTGGGAGTAGTTTATCCCTTTTGCCACTCCAGTTGCCAGGAATTATTACTTCAGAGGCACCTTTTAGGAAAAAAATGATCTAATTAATCCATATACCTTCTTGTTGCACTGGCTAAAACTGTGAGTGCACTAAAGCTGCCATCCTGCTTGCACCATTTAGCTTTAGCTGCCTGAAGATCGACTTGTTCATGTGTCTGACCCCTGAATTGAAGACAGTTATTCTGAGAATAAGATGCCATTTTCACATCTTGTGAAAAATTCAGACCAGGTGTAGAAGGAGATACAATTACAATTTGAGTACAGTTACTCATAGCTTTGCTTGGACTGTGAATTACTTGATAGGACATGATGGCTTCTCTAAATTCTGAGCTCCAGGCTACTCCATCAAGAATTGCTCTTGCCTAGCATAAATATTGACTCAGAATAAGCTCAAAATAATATGGCACAGATTTTGAGCCCAGTCATCCTGTTTCTGCTGACCCCAATGAGCTTTAGTCCACTGCAAATGAATTCCAAATAAAGGCAGTTTGAATTGCTAGTTTTCTTTTAACTTGCCCTTTGGTTAGAGTTATCATTTGGGTAATCATAGGAACGAGGTAGTGGAAAAAAGCATTTTTCCACTTCAAGTCTTCCTTTTGGCTATACTTACTACCTACCATGTCAACCTAAACAGTTTATAGAGACCTGGCAAACTTAGAGGATACTCTTTGTTTTGGTGGACCACTGTGTTATCTGCAGCCTACCAGTTGCTGGAAAAAATCCTTTTCCTCTGCTCAAGGCCTTCAGCCCAGAGGTCAGTCCAGCCTTCCTCTCTGATTTAGAGGAAGTGGCAATCACAAGCCCTACAGAACAGTCATTTAATTTAGTCCAAGAACAACTTTTTCTGAGCAAGAAGGTGCCATTCAGTGTCCCTCTCAGGCTTTTCCTGGGAGACAGATGCTGCAAGGCTGCCTTGAATGCAGGTGATGACTTCAGTGGCTTTGCTCTCCCATTTTCTCTTAGGTTACATAGTTCTCTTGTTTCCACTTCAGCTGTGCTTTTGTCTTCTGTTAAGACTTCTTTGCGTGTTTTACACACATTCTTCAGAGCAGCTCTTGCATCTACAGTTGTTATCCACTCTTTCCAGTCATTGTGTTACAGTCAGGAGTCTGCATACTAATAGAGTTTTTCTGGATCCTGTTGGCTTCAGACTGCCATGATGAGTAACAGAAAAAATCAGAGAATCACTTCTCCATATCTCTAAATAAAGCACCTTGGTGCTAGATCCCCTTCCTCTTGCCTTTATTGGTGTTTGCCTTGTCCAGTTTTAATATCTGTCCTCATCATTTATCAAAGATTATAGGGAATGGCCTAGTTAAGGCATAGATTACTGAATGATCCTCAAATGTAACCCTGCTAATCTCAAGGACCTATGGAATTTTGTTCTGCTTTGCACCATATCTCAGTTCTTATAAAACTGGTTTGGATCTTAGTCCAAATTGAGTCAACAATGAATAATAAAGAATCCAATATTTGCCTGATTTTGACCAATACCCTTAAAATCATGTCATGTTCTTTTGTTGGATGAGATAAACTGAAGTCACAAAAATTTGCTTTATAAAATAATTGGCTACTTTAAAAAACACCAATCAATCAGATTTTTATTAGAAGCTCATTTTTAAATGGCTATATTTACTTGTTTCATAGAAGAAGGTGAAAATCAGGTTTTCAGAAATATTCTCAAACCATGAGATGTGTTTGGAGTTTCAGGCATTTAATAGTATTCAAAGCCAAATACATCCTGCCTAGTGTGACTCTTTAAGTGACCTGTTGCCACCTGGTAGAGATTCTGCTTTAGTTCAAAAGCTTCAGAAGTAGAACCTGAGAAGCTGCTCTTTCCCTGCTAAACCATTGCAGGCACTGGAGCAACTTCACCTGGTAGCTAAGTCAATGTTCCTGATCTGGTGCTGAAGGACTAGCAGCTGAAGCTTGTGCTTTTCAATTGGATATTCTAATACCCAGAAGCTGGGCATATCCCATAGTGCAGTGGACTAACGTTAAAGCAAGAGTTCCTATGGATTAAACCATAGCACATTGGTAATGATTTTAGATATTTCTTGTCTGTGGATCCATTGAGCAGACACATGAGAGATTGTTCCAAAATTAGGAGCTTACACTGGAACAATACAATGTAATATCTCCCAGACCACCTTATATAAATAGATGTCCTTTAGATCCCTGTTTCTGCTTGAATTTTCTGGTACGAATTCAGCAGGGATGTACATGGGGCTTCAAACATCACTTTAAATTAACAGTAAGGTCTAATTGTTTCAGATTATGAGCTTTGTCATAATTCAGAAGCAATCTAAATGTCAGTAACATGACACTGCTTTAGTTGTGTCTTCCAGTTCTTCTTTTTGCTACCTTGTCAGAACACAAAAAAAAAAAAAATTTGAAGCAAACGAGAAAAAAAGGCTAAAATGTTGAGATTGTGTTCACAGAGAAAAAAAAAAAAAACACAGCAAAAATGGTCTGTAGGGTGAATATCACCATGAAGACCTGATCCAATTTCTAACATCTGTTCTTTCCTTTCCATAGCTTCTCCACTGTGATAGAATGGAAATAAGTAATTTATTCTGCTCTTGGTTTGTGGCCTAAAAGTTGTATTAGTGTTTCAAATATATGCTGAGGTTTGGAAGTGCTGAGCTGAGGGATGAGTCGGCGTCACCGCTCTCAGACGCACAGGTGGTCAAGCACTGGGCTTGTGCTGTGTGCAGCCCTCAGCTCCTCTCTTTGATGTAGCCTCTTTCCCACATTCTGCTATTCATGTTTGCTTTCTTTTACCAATGTTTTCTCACGACCTTGAGTTTAAGGAATTTCATCAGTACATCTCTCCAATTATCCAAAGTGTGAGAGGTACTGTCACATGTCCTCTTGCTCACTTGGATCTTCATTCTGTTAAGAGCTCGTCATGTATGAAAGTCAGAGTTGCTAGGAAGGTTGCAGGGTATTTACCCTTTTTGGTTTGTTTTACTAAATCTGTGTGAAAATAAGAAAAGCTGGCTTGATTCCTTCTATTTATACGTAGAAATAACTCTTGTTCATTGAATGACCCTTACCCTATAGATCCAGTCATCCATGCCATGGGAAAAAAAAAATTGTTGTGTCTATTCATTTTCACTGGATGTCATCCAGAAAGCAGAAATATTACTGCTTATGTTCATCTTGTGTTGATGCACTGCAATAAAGGAGTCTTCATATGCCAGAGTTAATCTGCTAACAGAAGATTTGCTGCTCTTTGCAGTGCCATGCCAAACGTAACCTGCAGTGCTTTTTGCTGAGTTTTAACCTTAACTCTTTACTCCTGGCAAATCCTCCTGCCCTTAAACTGTGCCCAGGTTAAAAATTTTAAATGACCTGCTATGTTTCGCCGTCCCTGAAATGTAAAATTATTATCTGATATGTTGGTCTACGAGGACACGCACGTGTTCACACACAAATGGAAATGCCAGCATTGTCATTTGCAGAATTCTTCAAGCAGAAGTTTCAGCCTGTAAGTCTGTAAAATAGAGCTTCCCACAGAAATAGATGAAACTCAGAACTATATTGCTTAAACAGTTAGGTTGAGGTCCTGCAAGGTGAGCAAGAACTGCCTGAAAATCAGGAGCTGCAGACTCAGCTCCATTTTCACAAAGCCTTTCCAGAAAACATGTCAATCCCTTTGTTAACTGTTCCTCCTGGCAGTTACATGCAAATCCATTTCTATACTGGTAGCTCTTTCTACACGGTGTCATTACACAGCAAACAGACATAAAAATTTAAAATCTGGTCTGGAGGACCGTGTGTGTATGTATATGGGCTCAGAGATCTGTCCCATGCTGTTAATGCATGTGTGCCCCAAATCTGTGTTTCAGTTTGTTCTTAAGTGCCAGGAGCTTATTTCACAAGTGGTGGAGAGGCCTGTGCCAGTGCAAAAGAAAAAAAAAAAAAAAAAAGCAGTTACACTTTTTTTTTCCCTAAAGCAGTGAAGTCCCTAAAATCCCTAAAAATGGCCAGTCTAAGTTCACCTTGAGGGCAAAGCACAGACTACTTTAAAATAAAAATCTTTTAATGCTAGTCAATAGAAAAATAAAGCCTGTTCTGTTCTGTGTAAATAATTTTTGATCAATGTACTGTTCTAAGGCAATTCCCAATTAGCATATCCTATAGCTGATTGTCAGACCCTGTCCACAGGGTACAATTGTGACACAGGCTGTGAATATTCAGCAATAGGAGTCTGTAAATCTGAGTAAGTAATGACAAAGCCTCTTTAGGGAAAGAGGTGAGCTGAGTAGAATAATGGCAATCTTGGGGGGCAGTGGGGTATTTTAATTTAATCAAATCCAGAGTAACTGAAAAAGATACTATGAAAAGGACTTATTCTCTGAAGTAAATACTTTTCAGAAAAATGTACAGTTCAAACTGACGTGCTAAATTGGCATCCTTACATCCACTCCATTCTGTGGATCAAAGAGAAGTTAATAATTTCCCTTGCCTTTTATCTCCTTTATGGATGTGTCTGTGAGTTTGTGTGCATATGCATGTGTCCGGTGTGTGCATGTGCATACATGAGTAACACAAAACAACGGCAGCAAGGGAGAAATTCTTGCTTTTTCTGTAATGAAGTTGGAGATTTTATTTATTTTTTTTTTAATCTGGTGGTACCTAATAGTCACTGCCCACTGTAGTAAAAGCTCAGAAGTATTGCAACTTTCTCTTGCCTGTGTTTGCCCAGCCACCCTTCTACATACTACAAGCACTGGGAAATTTCAATGACACAGCTTGGAATGGGTTCAGTGACCTCAATTATGCCCTCCCACCCACTCCAAACTCCTTTCAATTTGCAAAAAGCTTTAAGTGGACAAAACCCAGATGCCTTTTGCTTGTAGTTCAGTAAGAACAGATTGGGCATGTAGATTCTTGTCAAAGTGATATATATGTAGTTCATTTTCCATTAACTCTTTCTTAACTAAGGGTTTTAAATTCTCAGTTCCAAGTCTAGCACTCTGCTTTGCTTTCTATTGTTTTTAAAGTTCATTATGCCTGCAACGTCATTTAAAAGTGAACTTTAAAATACCTCAGCTAGACATTGACTGATACAAAACAGAATGTTTGATTCTGCTTTTAAAGGCAATCCCTTTTTTTTCCTTTTTAAACTTGTCTCATATGCAATAACCCATCCTATTGTCTAAGAGACTTGGAAAAGACTAACTAAATACACTAAGTAAAACCTCCAGTTTGGGAGGAAAAAGAAATCATGACTTGTGGAAATGATTTACCAGTCAAAACCAGTACATGGACCCTGATGACCTTGAGCTTGCTTCAGTTGGCTTACTTAAAACTTGCATTGCTTTTAATATGTTGTAATATTGCCCCAAAGAGGCAGTGGCCTTCCCCTCCCCCAGAGCATTTCATTCCACTCCCTTTCTCCCTCTCTCTCCCTCTCTGTCTCTCTTTCATTCTGCAGAAACATGTGCTGTCAATAACGGAGGCTGTGATCGGACTTGCAAGGATACCGCGACAGGGGTACGCTGCAGTTGCCCAGTTGGATTTACCCTGCAGCCTGATGGGAAAACGTGCAAAGGTCAGCCTCTGTTTGCTTTGCAATGCATCATTTGCCTTCAGCAGGTCCAGTACAAGATGTAAATATTCAGTTATTTAATCAATACTTTTTAAGTCCAGGCAATACTGGTATAGTGATTGCAATTAAGTTCATTAGCTTTCTCCTTCCCTAATTTTTGGTATTTACCTGGTTCAGTTGTTTTTCTTTTTATTTATTAGAGGGTTTTATTACTGCAAAGAAATGAGATGCAGAGGTCAAACTGTTTCAAGCTGAGCAGAGATTTCGAGGAACAACTCGGGGCTGCAAAAAGCCTTTAATTTCAAAGGATATTCTGATACCTTTGTAAAACCTCAGTCATCTAATGGTGTCTGCATTTGTCTATTCAGAAAGCGAGTTACAATTGTCAAACAATACTTTGTTACCTGAGAATAATCAACTGCTTTTTACTGAGTGTTTAGGCAGGTATTGCTCAGAAAAAAACCCCAGACACTTGGTCATTTCTGCACCTTCGAAAGATAAATAGCCAGCTCCAAAGGAAAACCAAAATAACATTGACAAATGCAGGAGTCTAAACCACACAGCTGATGCTCAGGTTTTACTGCTCCAAAGGCAGCACGAGAGCCTTGCCATTCTGTCTTTCATGTGTGTGTTAAAGCTGAGGTCAGGGGAAAAGAGAGCAGAAAAGAGCATCTGGTAGCACTGTCAGCATGTGCTCACAGTTAAGGAGACAGGGACAGCTCTCAAATGTCCCTACACAGTCACACTTCATTGGCACACAAGGAGATTTGTTGGTAGGACCAGGCCATCCGTCAACCATTTTCCCATTCTCCCACTTTCCTGTGTATTCCTTTTGAGCTTCTTTGCAAAAGACTTGGAGATGGAGATCCAGGAGGGCATGGCATATATTCTTGTCACAGAGAATATTTTTCATCACTCAGTGACTTAGCTTAAGTTGACCTAACTTGCTAAGAAATTGTTGTGACTTTTTTTCCTTCAAATTAACCAGAAATGTCAGAATATCCTTAGTCCAGGGCTTGATGTTACTTAAAATAGTGAAACCCACAAAAATAAACAGAAAATGTGTGGTTTCCTCTTGCTCCAGGCTGAAAAATCCTGGTGCTTGGGCATGATCCTGTTAGTATTTATAGAAATAACAGTCCATTTGCCTGTTCATTTGAAAATAAAACATTTAAGCTGCCATCGCACACAATGTTAATAGTGAAGGGTGAGCACACATCAAAACTCAGTCATCTTAGTTCAAGCCACATAAAAATAAATCTTCATTTTTATCAGCAGACTAACTAAGCCATAGCAGAACAGTAACAGTGATTCCACCAAGTGCTTAAAAAGGAGGCATTTTAATAATGTAACATGCACCTTGGCTTGATCATAATGTTTATTATTGAAACTGTGTCATGAAAAAGAGTAATTCTAAATTTAGACATTTGGCCAGAGAACTAACATGAAACAATATTTATATAATAATCAAGACTATAATTATTCCTACAGAAAAATGAAATATTCTACTGATCCTCAAACCAAATACCTTAGCTCTAAGCTCCTTCACATTTTGCTTTTCCCTTTTATTATGAGTAGAAAATATAAGAAACAGAATCTGTATTTTTATGATGCTGCTGATTCTTTCTTACTTTCTTAGAATAAGCAGCCACTGGAAATTAACACAGATGGTTTAATAAAGCAACAAGCCATTTCGTTTTTATCCTTTATTGACATTTTAGGAAATACTCTTTATCAAAATACATTTTGAATTTGATTTAATTAATAAAATTTATCTTATCTATTGCACTGTGAGATTTCTCAGCTAGATCCTGCTCTCCTGAAGCTGAAGTGATTTTCCATTTAACCCTGTGCACAAAGGATCCTGCACTTAAACTGACCAGTGAAGTTTCTTGCACAGCTTTTGCAGACAGCCCTCAGTCAAAGGGGGGGCTCTGTAGGATTTGCATCTCCTGAGGGCAAAAGTGAACTTTTTGGTGGAGTGACACTGATGTCCTCTTGGCTCCTCTTGCTGATAGGTAAAGCCTGGAAAAGACCAGGCAGAAGAAAGACAGTGTGCACATATTCCTTCCCCTGCATTCTCTAGAAAAGAAAAGAGAGTGATCAGCACAAGTTTTCTCCTTGGATTTATTTTTCCTCTTTACTCTCCTTGATTTGACTGGCCCCCAGTTTCTCAAATATCCAGTCTTCTGTTTCCTCCAGCTGTAATTTTACATCTGTGTGGTAAGAGCAGGGGATTATCTCTTGGATGCCCTTTAAAGCATCTTCAGGGATCATGGAGCTGTCACATCCTGTCTTTCTTGGGCACAGTTTTCAAGTCCATGGAGTGTCACAGCATGTCCAAGTGAGGTTTCTCATAGAATATCATTTTAAGGGAGGTTATGTTTCTAAATATAGAAGAAAGATATGCCATTGTCTGTTAAGGGAAAGTAGAGATGTAGGGCATGTAAGAAAAGCTGAGAGGAACTGAAAGGAGAATTAATATATTAACTGAAAAATGCAATTGTCAGTAGAGCAAAATGATTCATATGCTTAGGTTTAATTTAGCAAATAATGTTGACCAAAAGTAATGTTTTTTATTGGAAAGACTGTGATTTTTTAAAGTCCATTTTGGCCTTTTCCTCTCTAAGCCATTTTACATAGTGCAGCTACTACATAAAATTATGTAGCAGCTTAGTTTCAAGTGGCTTAAATAAGACTCAAAGAAACATCTGAACTTTTTGGTATTGCAAAGTGAATGGAAGATAATTTATTAATGTGTAATTCTAGCTCACTTGTAGGTGATTTCCTCAATAATGTGGTAGTTTTGCTATACTGGTAGTTTATGGAAATCTGCTGACACATTTCTTCCTTATTTTTTTTACAAGTGAATGAGCTGATTTTTTAATTCACAAAATAGAAATATTATTTTTCTAAATAACAAAAATTTCTAGATGGTTCTGTTCAACAGTCAGGACTGTAGTCAATTTTAGGCATTGTGCAGACACATAATGGGAAAAAAAGTTGACTGTCCAAAATGTTCACAGGTTTTGTTTAGTAATTGGGAATTGCATTAATTGTTTAGAATAGAAAAAAGGTAAGTATACATACAAAAGGAAGTTCTTAAAAAAGAATATATGCAAACATGCTTGCTTGCCAAAAGGTGGCAAAGAAACCCTTTTAAATGTCACTAATTGTTCTATGCTTTGTTTGCAATATCACAGTTCCCATTCCGTAGTTCTATCATAGCAGCTGGAAGGAATTTAAATCACAGAGTACAGAACTGAGTCCTGACTAAAAACCTGATATTTCTCCTGGCCCTTCCCAGTGTATCAGAGAATGGAAGGTAGGAGAGCAGCTCCCAAGTAATACAAGGAACCTGCCTTCAGTGGTTTTGCAAGAGGTTGACCTCTTCTGTAGTGAGAAATGAGAGCTCATTCTTCCTCAAAGAATCAAGCTCCTTTTTTAATTCAGAGTACAGTCTGGTTTATATCAAATGTCAGCAAATTTGGAGGGAAAATTGTTGTAGAGATGATTTTAACCTGGAATACGTACAGGTATCTGCAGAGCACATAGGAAGACTACTGTCCACTGTTGTGGAGGATTGCTTTGCTTTCTAGAAACTAGAAAAACATTTTTAATCTCTGATTAAAAATCTCAGATTTCTCCATTACATACATTACTTACCTGGTCTTGAAGTTAAATAAGTGCAAAAGTGTTGTCAGTGGTCTAGTTAGAATGATCTTCAGATGTATTAATGGCGCTTGGATAAAAGTTCATTAACCTTTCGCTGTCTTTAAAAGTCAGTCTTGAACTCAAGTCCTCCCTCAGTTGGCTTGGCACACAATGGAGAATGCTCCTTTATTCCCTTCAGCTTTCCTGTCAACTTGGCTCTTAATAAGCCAAACCATGGAAGCTTTTGACAGCTAAGAGAAGAGACATTCCAGGCAGAAAGGGTTCCATGTTCTCCCTCTAATTAATGCTATTTAATTTCTACTGCCATTGTAACTGGGTGGTGCCAGCTTGATGCTCAGTTCATTTGATGTTGTTGATTATTGTGCTACACATGAGGAAATAGTGTAGGTCACTTCCTTGAATGCCTACCAAGTTATCCCACAGAATTCAGCCAATTCAGACAGAAAGGGAGACTGAAGATTAAAACACATAGATGCCCAGGATGCTTATTGCTCATTAGCTCCTACTCACTTTTTAATATCCTCTGTGTTGAGCATATCAGGGGTTCTGTGGTCCTCATCTCCCTTGTTTGTTGGTTTCTGTGCCTCCTTCCTGCTGAGCGACCTTTCCATGGATCCAGCTCCATTCTGCCCTCAGTGAGAAAATTCATCAGTTCAGCATTTTAATTATACTAAATACAGCTTGAGTAACTGATAATGAAGGAGGTTCATTTGCAAAAGACTTGTAGGGTTCAAGAGGAGTGAAGTCAGACTGGATTAGACTTAGCACAGATTTCTGGAGATTGTTTAAATCCATCTGCCAAGCTAGATCAAACAATAAAGAGCTCACCTTCCCGAGGGCAGCTACAGGAGACAAGCTGGGCCAGGGAGAATTCTTCTCCCAGGACTTACAGTAGAGAGGGACTGAGAATGATGGCAAAAGATGATGTCTGAGGGAGACAGGGACTTTCCTTTGTGGCTTCTCTAAGAAGAGAATCAGAGCAGGAGGAAGGGCCACAAGCTTCTAGCATGGTGCAAAATGTATGACCATGTGTGTGATATATATGCTCCATTTCTGCCCTGGGACTTAACAAAGAAACTGCCCCCAGGCACTCTTGTGCCCGAATAAAGCAGCACTCTGCTGCTTTCTTCCCAGCACTCTGCACCTAGACATAGAGGAACCGTGCAGGCTGCAGCCCTTGCTGAGCTCCTAAAATCAAACAGCACAGCAAATTTTAAGTTTTAAGCAGGAGAAACTGGATTTCAAAGGGTCATTGAGCAAAAGCAACATCTCAACTATGACTTTCCCACAAACATCCATAAAGTGCTACCTAACTTTGCATGTCCCATGGATGTTTGGCGACAGCAAGATGTGGATTATTTTGTTCAGTTGATTTCCTGTTTTGTATCATTTCACCCATATTTTGTCACTTAATTTGCATCTTGTGACGATCCAGCCTTAAGGGGAAGGAACCTGACGACAGGATTTTGGGATAGACAGCTGGGCTGGAATGTCAGGGGGTTTAGTAGCAATGTGGTGTTACACCTTCATAATGTGCCCCCAGCTGTGAATAAATGCAACAGGATCAATTCCTGTGCAGGAGCAGGTCTGTGCCAAGCCCAGGTGATCTCACAGACGTGTGTTTGGAGACAGAGAGTTCCCTCCACATCCCCACCCAGAGATGGAGCATTTTCTTGGCTGTGGGACACTGGGTCAGCCCTCCTCAGCGCTCCGGCTTATTTAACCAGAGCGGTGTTACGCTGGGGTTATGTGCCTGCATGGCAAACATTTCTCCTTCCTGCTGTCTCATTGTCATGGTGACCCAGCAATGGGGTGGGCTCTCCACTTCCTCGAAGCAGGCCCCCATCCTTCGGCATTCCGACGTAGCAAAGAAATGTGGCACTGACGCGCCTAAATACTTGACTGTGCTGCAGTGGGAGTATCAGAAATGCCTCCGTGGGGAATGATCTGTCCAGTAACTCAGCTCTGAAACCTCCTTNTCATTAGCACACCTGTACACCAAACCTCCTTCCTTCCAACCACAGCAATTTTCAACTTAAAACAAAAAGGAAAAAAAAAAGAAAAATACGTACAATCCTGATGCTTTTCTAATGCATTTTCAAGCTTCTCTTTTATCTTCTGCAGATTTCGGATCTGATCAGCATAATCTTGTGTGAGCAGGCAGAAGAACAGACCAGGAATGGACAGACATTGGGGAAGGACATTTTTAGGGTAACACAAAATAAAAAAGAAAAATAATGGAAAAAAAAAAAAAAGAAAAGAAAAAAAGAAAACACAGGAGGGTAGAGACTAATGAAAAATCTCACAGAACTGCATCGTTTATTTGAAATAAAAAGGGAAATTTTGCATTGACTGTGCTAGCTTGATATAGTAATTACATTTTTAAAAATCTTGCTTAATTGCAGCCTATTACAGCAGGAAAATGCATTTTAAATCAGTTTGGAGTACACAAAAAAATGAAAGCCTGAAGGTGAATTAAATTTTGGAAATGGAATTGTTTCCGTGAGAAAAGAGTTTTTTTGAAGAATGAGTTCCAATGAAACAAAGTATGTCATGTTTTGTTAAATATGAACTGAAAGGTTTCATTAAATTAAATGCTTTAAATTAATGCTTGACATCAGTTTGATATAAGATTATGACTCAGATGCAGAAGGCTTTCCTCTCTTTTCATTCAGAACACACTAACTCTAAGTGAAAAGCTCACAGTGAACAGTTCAGCTGGCCAATTTGGCTTCATTTCCTGGCTACAGAGTATCTGTGAACAGTTATGATTTCCTCCATACTTCCATTAATCGAAATTACTTAAAATTTGTTTCAGTTTTTTTTTTTTCTCTGAATTGGATTAAATTGACTAGAGCACTTAGAATTGCATCTTGTCAGTCCGAATCAATTCATATGAAACTGAAAATGTTTCCTCTTTTTTTTAAAAAAAGTACACCAGATAGAGCACAGGTTATTTTACTGTTTATTAATAGTAAGAGATAGGTGTTAATCTTGTGCATCCACTATTAGCTTGCCTGAATTATGATAATACCTTTATTTCACTGTGATTGATTAGGCAAATTTCAGAGTACTATGTTTTTTCATTTGTTGCCTTAATGTAATGGTTTTGCTGTTGGAATACCTTTGATAAACTCAGGTTTTGTTCGATTAATATTCGATTCATATCGATTAATATTCGATTTTGTTCAATCGACTTTTTTTTTTACATGTTAGTAAAAATTAGACAGTAAAATATATTCCAGTGCAAGAAAACCTCTAAAATGTATGCATCAGTCAAGTTTACATAAGGCAGATGAAACTTTCATGGCTTATATGACCACACTTCTCACAACAATAGGGGTCTCAATGCCTTTAGAGTCAAGACTGTAAGTTTGGAACAGGCCTTCTGAATTAAAATGGATCTGACCTAAGAGAAAAATACAAGACAGGCCCAAATGATTTCATGTGAATGAATTTTTTTTTCTCCTTTGTTGTAAAATGATCTCATTGAAAGTAGTCACCCAAACACAAAGTTTTCCTTGGTTGAATTTGTTCACACACCTCACCATTTTAAATGGAAAGGAATTTAAATTATCTCCTGAAGAGTTTAAACTTTAACATTTAGAGGCAAATCTCTTCATAGCTGTGTGACTACTCCTGCTTTGAATCCACAGCTTCTTTCTGTGCACCTCCCATGAGCAGTGTGGCAATATCTGTGATGCTCCACGCAATGCAAGGAGTATCTGTGGCCTTAGAGCAGGTCCTGGGCCTTACAAAGAGAGCTTTTCCCAGCTCACCTTTCTCTAGCAACATGGATTTTTTTTTTTCAAAACATGTGAAGAGGTCAGTTCAGCTCCCTCCAGACATTCACATAAGGTTTTTGAGGAACTTAAGCATTATGAGCCATTAGCCATAACAAGCCATTACCATTTTCCAGTGCTTTCTCAAAAAAAAAAAAAAAAAAAAAAAAAAAAAAAAAAAAAAAAAAAAAAAAAATTTGAAAAAAAAAAAAAAAAAANGAAAGAATAAACTCAAATGAAAGAAGTTGCTGACAGTCATCACCTCCTCTGCAGTCAGAGTGCTGTGGTACCAGCAAATGTCAGCATAAATGTCAGCTTCAGAATTGCAAGCAGCAGTGGGTTTTTGAAGAGGATGTCTGGCAAAGCCAGAAAGGGTAGAGACCTGCTTGTCTTATTCCCCTTTCTTCTGATTACATTCTCCTTGATCATTGCACCATGGCCATCTACTTACATGTCTTATCTTTGAGAGAATTAAGGTAGTTAATAGAGTGTTTGTACTTTTACATTCGATTCTGGTTCATAATGTCAGTGCTTCATGCCAGAGAAATGTGATATATAGCACATTGAATTTTGTAACATTCTGCTGAAATAGTGCCTTGGATTCATAGTTTGGTTTGGAAAGGAGCATATAGGAGATGGTCCCTTAGCCTTACCTTAGTCAAAGGTGCAGAGACAAGGAGTGAGTGAGGGCAGCTTTTTCTTTAGCTGATGAGTAGCATCTCTCTGCTTGCTGCACATAAATGAAGGTGTCTGGGCTGGATCACTCTGGGATATCCCAGAGCTGTAGTGTGCTTAGAGTCTGTCAAAAGTACCTAGGGGAAAGACAAGATTACTCTCAGCATACTTCAGCTTGCTCTGCTAGGAAAAAAAAAGGCCCAACTTTGCAAGTGGAACAAGATTGATATACACTTAGTGCTTAGACTCTCTATGAAGAAGCTGACCTGAGCACATAAACCACTTTAACCATGATCCTTGGAAATGGTAAGTAGTACAAAGGTTTTAGGGTAATAAGTCAGATACACTTCTGACTTTTTAGGGGAAAATTTCTCAAACAGTTCAGAAAACTGAATGCTCATGGGATTTCAAGTCAAGAACCTCAGGAGAAAAGGCACTGAAATTCACTGTTTCATTTTTAAAACAGAGGTTGTCATCCTCAGGCTTTTGTGTAGACTCCACTTGGTGTGACCCCTCATTTGATCCCCAAGGCCACTGTTGTCCTCACTGTGGATAGCCAAGTAAAATCTCCATCCTCTCTCCTATGCATCAGCCCTCAGGGGCATCAAATTTGATTTTTCACCTCACACCTTCTCTCAGGAATCCCTCAGTGAACTGTGTTCTAGAATAGAGTCAGAAGAATAGGTGACCCCAAGGGAAAATAAGCACATCAGCCTTTGGTAATTCCTGGTGGGATTAGAGGTCTTACATCAGATGGTTCAGCTACCTCCTATTTTTACAAGCTTAAAGAGGTGTGCATTGGGAAATAACATGGGACAGCTGGCACCCTCTGAACTCATATATTGTTGCAGTAACATGCTCCTAAGGACATGGAAAGAGTTTAATCCCAGCCTGTAGGGTACCCACTTTACTTACCTTGCCAATATCCCTGAACTGGGTTAGCCTTTCCACTTCCCCTCAGAGTCTAACAAGGAGCACAGTGCCTCTCCTTGAGCTCAATAATAGAACCAAATTACAAGAAGAAGTGTTAATATAGTGGTGCAAAGAGCCCTGTGTTGTCCATTCAGATGTGGCAGTCAGTGCAGGACAAATTCTCAGTCCCTCTGTGGTTTTCTTCAGTGTTCCTCCCTCTGAAAAACATCCTCCTCCAGGGGAATCAGAGTGCCTTGATTTTTTTGAGTGACAGGCCAAAGCCAAATGATTTTATCAAATGATTTTTTCAAAGCCAGTCCACAAGCTGTCTGAAGTAAGGGGGTAGAGGTTTAGAAGTTAGCTATTAAAGTATGTGTTGTCTTTCAGCAACCCTCAAGTGTTTGGTGAAGTGGTTCATTCTGAGCCATTCCTCCCCCCCAGATGGCTTTCTCCCTACTTCTCATCAACTTCAGCCAAAAATAAACTTCCCAATAATCAAATCAAGATCTAGTTTTCATAATTCACTCTAAGCAACTCTACTTCTATCAGATTTCATACACAACTCTGCTTTCAAGCTACAGAAGTTTACCCTCCCAGTGTTTGCCACTAGAAATAACTGTGTTTATTCAAAAATAAGCACCATTTGAGTTTGCTTCTCTGTACCTGCAAGTGAGGAGCTGTCAGAAAATAGATCAGGTGTAATCACAAGCCACTACAGCCACATATCAGAACAAAAAATACCTTTTCCCTCTCCATGCTGATCATAAGGTAAATACAATTCTTGTGGCTAAGGTCTGTCTTTTATCCTAAAAACAAGGAAAGAAATAAATACAAAAACCTCTTTGTCTGCATTGACAGAGGGCCATCTTTGTATGAGAAGTCAGTGCCTAAATTAATTCATGAACATGAGACTGAGATCAAGAATGATAGTAGTGAAAATGTGGGTTCTGCAGTAGTTAGGTTAGTGCTTTTAGGAGGAACAAAAACATTAATTTAAAATAATAATTTTCTATATATGTGTGATGCAAAGATTAAATGTGCAATTATATGTTCCATTAAAATAGCCAAACTTCCTTACAATTACCTTCTGACAAACCTGTTCTGACCATTGTCCATTACTTATGCACAGTTAAAGGGTTTTGAGACCACATGCCATTTTCAGGAAGCAAGCAGGAAGCCTTCTTGGTAAAGGCAGATTTGTGTGAATCCCAAACTGCCCAACTGATTTACAGTTTTTTCTGATTTACAGAAACCAGCAGATTATTTTTTTAAAAAAGTTGCAGCAGCTAGATCACCCTGTCTCTTCCCCTTCCCAGTATTCCTCTTTTTCTGACAAAACCATATGATTAAAAAAATAGAGGCATTTGTGACAAACAAGTAGCCAAAGGCAGCCAGTGGGTGATTTCATTCTGTGAAACAATAGATGTGTCTGCCCAACAAAAAAAAGGTAACAAAAACAACATTAAATCAGAGGACAATTTTATCATGAGAACAGTGGTCCTGTTCAGAGCTTGAGTACTGGCAAGATTTTCAGAACACACACTTTGGGGAAGCCCCAAGAAGAGTCATATAGTTGGACCCACTAAATGCCTCTACAGGGAAGTTTTTGGCACATGAATCAACCACATGCATGCTGCAGAGATAACAGGTAGGCCTGTAGTTGGTGAGAGAAGAAAACACAAAGGGAACTTATTTGCTAGGAATGACAAATGAAAGCCAAAAGCCAAAAGGGAATATTAAAATACAGAGGCAGTTTTGAGGTTAATTTTTGTTTGATAGGACTCTAAGAGAGATGTGAGACCATCTGTGTCCAAAACAAACTATCCTAAACATCAGGACTGAGAGAGGCAAAACTGAGAGACCAATGGGAGAACAATAATCAAGTTGAGCTTATCAGAAGAGATGCTTGTTTTAGAAGAGCTGGGTAAGACTCACAAATTGGATGAGAGCACAAGTTCCCTGGGAGCTACAAAAGTGCTTTCAAAATAACTACCTAAATGTGGATTAAAGAAGCAAACATTAAGGCCTTTTTGCTGAGGCTGCAGTCATTTTAGGCTATTCCATCGATGTTGTCCAGGCCTTAAGACAAAGAACATGCAAGATCAATCCAGTGTGAGGGAAGCAGAGCAGCATCCAGCAGGCAGCTGTGGCAGCTCATTAGAAAGCTCTGTGTCTTGTCCAGAGAACCACAACCATCTGGGCCAGCCCTGCTGCCCTGGAAACAGCTGTTTCTAGACTTGCTAAGACTAGGAAGTGACTCAAAACTGGGTTTCTATTTTTTTCCCCCACTTTTTTAGAGCAAACAGGGAGTTGACTGTTGTTGGTGTGTGATAAGAGAGGTGATAGAGTATCTGACTGAGGGAAAGGCTCAGAAGAGGTCATGTTAAAACCACAAACAGTGGAAGAGATGTTGGAGAGGGGGAAAAGCTGCTGGTTACCAGCAGAAAATGAGAAGAGAATGAGTAGGATTTGAGGGAGGAAAAGATGGAAAACTCTTGGTGGTAGGTGGTGACAGTGGTCAGAAGCCTAGTGTGGCAATCAGAAAAATGAGCAATTGGACACGCACTGAGGAATACGTATGTGACTGATTTAGAGACATAATTGATTCAGACTTTCCAAGAGACAGTTGAAGTTTCTGACATCAGTGATGAAAAATCAAATTATAAACCCATGATTTTTTATTAAAAAAAAAAAAAAGAAATGCAAATTTTAGATATCAACACAGTCAAAATTTGTCAGAAAGAAGAAAATGGAATGAAAAAAAAAAGAGAGAGAGAGAGAGAGTGGAGAGCAGAATCCTTCTAACTGCTACTGCAAATTTATCTAATCCAGGATAAGTGTGAAACTTTCACTGCCCTTTCCCTATTTTTGAGGGAATTGCCTTTTAGGTTTTTAGTAGAGCCTTGAGTTTGGGGTTTTTTTTAGCTTAAAGAGATACAATTCATTTGTCTGCTGTAGACTTGTTCATGACAGACAAATATAATATAACAAATTATCTTCCATTAAAAAATTGCAGACTTGGGTCAGCTGCCATGTAAATCATTCTGCTTCATTCCCTCCCAAGGGTTCCATCTATCCGCACAAAATAAATTCATGTGTACTAAGTTAGAGTTTTTTTCATGACTAGGCAATATCCCTGTTCCCTAGAAACTTGCAGTTGTTATTTGTCTTCGTGAACCTCCCCTTTGAAAATGCCAAATCCTTTAAATTAATGCTTCAGAGGGTCATATTTTGCATTTCAGTTGTTGAAAAGACCTTGCATTTATTCAACAATATAGAGCCCCCTGAGGATCAACAAGCACGGTATATTGTGGAAAAGTGTGCTGTGCTTTCTGTTACTTGGGAGTTGACTACTCACATGATCATAACTTCCAACATTCAAAACTTAAAGTATTTTTTTTTCATTCTTTCATCATTGCCTTTTTCATCATAAAATACAGCTTTTCTTTTTTTTTAATTTGACTAGATCCTGCTCTCAGTGATGCCTCTGTCTTCCCTGGTACAGAGCAGATCCCTGGCTGCTTGAAGTAGTGTCTTCAAAAACTTTTGGAAGGTTAATTTTTGGCCAGCATCCAAATTTCTTTGATTCATTAAGAGCTATTTAAATTGTCATGGAGTAGTTGTATTGAAATACCCCTTTCAGAAGGAGTAGCTTTATCCCAGGAAAGCTAGCACAGTTTCACTGGGATTTTAGAGAGAACATCAGTACCTTTAACTGTTTTTAATACTGATTTTATTTAATTAAACAAACACTTTTCTAGAAGCAAACTGGGATTTTTGGAAATAAGCACAGAGTTTTCCTGAGCACTTAATAATTCCAAAGAGGTAAATGAAAACAACCATGAGTAAATGTAAATTGAGCTCATACACTAAACCTAGGGATTCTTGTCTCTTGGGGCAATAGTGCAGTTATCTCACTTGCCCCTTTGCTCTTCATTCAGACCATATGGAAAAATTAAATACAGTAAGAGCCAGGCCTTGTTTTTTAGTGACACCTAACACAGAGAAAATGCCCAGAGATATCACCACAGTTCTGTCTGATTTACTCCTTAAGAAACATTAATTAACTCTTTTATTCTTGTTATTAACCTGCAGCAACCCATTTAGTTCTTCTGCCTCAGCTCCTGCTGCATAAACATTACACACAGAGTTATTCTGGTGGTGTGGTTGTATGAACAATTACATTGCACATGGAATTATTCTGGTGGTAGTGAGTGTGTGAATAATTAAGGTACATAAGCAGTCAGCCTCATGTATTTGCACAGTTCTCTCCCACTGTTTTACCCACAGCCTCCAGGTCTGCCTGTACTCACTCACATGGCCACAGGTACAGCCGAGTTTCCCAGAATGTGATGTCCTGTACTTTCCACATGCTCTGTAAAAAACAGAGACACATTTTTTGGTGTCCCCAAGTACACATGGGAGATTGAACAGCACACTTATTTCTCCCTTGCCAGTGTTTGATTAAAAGCATTTTGATTGACGAAAGCATTTTGGTTGATAAAATGTTACAGGAGGAGGAAAAGTAGTTTTATTTCCTGGGATTCCTGTGAGGTTTATCTCTGCTTCTGGCAGGGGGGCACTGGGGAGGAGGGGTAGTTTTAGCATTTGGCTCAGCCTAGACAGTGAAAAGACTATCAGTCTGTATCTTTATGTCTCCAGTCCCCTTCACATTCTGGTGTCACAGCCTCAGCTTGCACTGTTTGGGTTCGTAGCATTGCACTAACATGTTTCTAAGGTTAGAAAAGAATTCAGTGTTCAGCAAAAATTTTAAATGAAAATCCTTTCTTTTCACATTAGATTTAGTAAATCCCTTCCCTTTTTCAAATGAGAAATCTGGGCCTAACCTATTATGACAGCATTTCTGAGTTTTTCACCTGCAAAGGTTTTTGTGTTTTATAAATCTAATTAACTGTAATAAGAAAATAATAGGACATAATGTTTGTTTTACAAGGTGATTGATCTCTTGGCAGCCTGGCAGACTCTTTTATTGATTGGTTGGTGGATAATGTCAGAGTGGATATGTCCTGGAGGAGAGTAGCTGACACCTAAATCCATATGTGACAGATTACCATCTGTGTTGGAAGACAGGTTTCTTCGTGAAATTGTGAAGATAACAGGTGAAAATTGAGAAAGTGACATGAGGGAAATGTGTTGAAACCTGCCTCAACCTTTCCATGCTCTAAGAGCATTTACACAAAGCTCTCTATTTTGTGGGTAGCCTGTTTCCAGGATGAGGGAGATTAAATTTTAATTACATTCATTCCTGTCTGCCCAGTCTAGATTTAATCCTGTTAATTAGGAAAATGCCTTGTCCCACAACCCAGCTATAAAGCTAATTAAACAGAGAATCTTCATTTGCTACTTAGTGAAACTTCAGTTCAGTAATGACTATCATACTTTACAGTTAATTAGCACTGTGGGAGGGAAAATGAGGATGTTGTTGAAGCACAGAACTCAAATTAGAGGTGCTATAATATATGCTTTATTTCATTTTGTAGCTATCTGATGCAGGCAAGACGCGCGCTATCCTACCTGCCTCAGTTTCACATTTGTTAAAGAAGAATTAATTAAATGTAGCTCGCCTGCAGAAGTGTTGTGTAGGTCTTTTGTAATCCTCAAGTGGAAGGTACTGCATAAATAGAATTATTCCTCCCTGAAACATGCAAGAGGCAATGAACTGTGCAGTTTCAGGTGGAGTGGTGGAACAGCAATTGTACCTCCTAAAGTAGATGTGGCCCTAACAGTCCTGCAGACAGTCACAAAACCTTCCAGTGCAAAGCACTACCAGCAAGGAACCTGCTGCTGGATCAAACCATTCTGAAGCCCAGACCAGAAATTTAAAACAATTGTAATTTGACTTGAAAATTTTGACAGCAAATGACTTGGATTCATAACACCCTGTTCTGTAATAGTGCATTTTAAAGTATTGGTCCTGAAAATACCAAGTGATAATCACCAATCCCCAATTTTACAAGTGAAGTAAAGCAAGGAAGTGTTACACCTTGCCCAAATGTTGGATAAATACACTGTAAAGCTGGAACTAGGACTTCCAACTCCCTGGAAACTAACCCCACAACAGCTGGCTTGAAGCTTCTGGATGGAACAGCAGAGCCTGTGTTCTACTTTAATTTAGATTTTCTCATAGTGGCACTCATCCAATGAATCTGGGGATATGAAATTATCTTTCTACCTTAATGAGATATCCCTGGCTTGTGTTATTTAAGATGCTATGCAATATTACATTTAGAGTATTGCAAGTGGAGCCTGGTAGCTTCTGCTTATGTTAATCCTGAATTTACAAGTTTTATTGAGAAGTGGCAGGGAAAATATCAAAATAATTTCAGTCTGAGCATTGGTGGCTCTATAATATTTGTAATGTAGAACAGCATGCAGTGCAAGGTGTTTTGTGCAAGCCTGTGCTGATTGGCACCCCAGGGTAACCTGCTGAGTTGTACACTGAGCTTGGATTCAAGTGTGGATGAGTTAGTTATTTTTTCTGTTCCTCTATTTCCCCACCTCCAGCATGGGGTTAAAAAGTTTTGTGGCTGCTTTATACTTTGTGGTCTGCTTGCAGCAGGGAACTAATATCTGTGTCAACAAGGCAACACTAGTTCCAATTTTTAGGGGACAGTGGTGATTTGTAAAATCATGAGGAAGAGCAAGGGAAGAAAATCAAGGGAAAATTAGGAAATCAGGGAACAAAAAGAGCTAGCAAACCAGCCCACCTTGCAGAAGATGTGTTTGTACTGATGTCCAGTGTGTACCGGTAGTAGCATTACTAATTCCAACACGCTGGCTTTCATTATTAAAAACAAGAAGCTTATGAAGTTTCAGGAATTATTTTAGGTTGATCTGGGAGTATATTCTTTTCCTGCATTTTAAATCTGCAAAGGATTAGACGGACACAATCAGTTCAAATATTTGTCCAGCCATTGAAAGGAGGATCCTCACTTCCGCCTCTGATGAGGCTCTGGAAATCTCCATCTCCATCATTGTTCAGCATCTAAGTGAAGATTGCATGTTGATTGCCCTTTCAGTTGCCTTTAAGCAGGTTATGTGAAATGTTAAGTTCCAAGTTACCTAAAATCCCTACTTTTTAATTTGTTCCCTGGCTTGCATGCAGCGAGGCAAATCTCTGTGGGTTTATATGTGCACACACAAATGCATACATGCACCCTGATCAGAACCAGCTCCTTCCAAACATGAACTGCACTGAGCAGAGCTTAAAAAAGGTGCAAGTGGAACAGGAGCAGGCATTCCCATTAATCTTCACAAGATCATGAAAAGGAAAATAACAGTCTGCCTGCTTAGCCGAGTCAAATTGTAACTATGCAACTTAGCACAAAGCATCTGAGTTTCTATAACTTTATTTAAAGCTGATTCCACTGCCTCCCTCATATTTTGAGATCCTCAGAAAAAATAGGAGAATCTACTATTATAGATTAATATACTTATTATAATAATTATATTAGAGTAGTTTTTGTTTTGTTTTGGTTTTTTTATGGGTTCACATGGACACACAGCTTTTGTGATGGTGTTCTTGAGCTCTATCTCCAGACAAATATTTGTGATTGGGGTTTTTTCCTTCAAATATTACAACTTTAAAGAAGGTGTTAGCTTCCTTGTTACAAATCTTATCTTTGCTGTTGTTTGTATTTAATTGCTTGGGAATTGAATGAACCATTTTCAGGGCTTACAGGAGGCTTGAGTGCTGAGTTGCTTGTTACACCACACCTTCACCTGACAGTTTTGACCACAATTTTCAATGCTTCTGTGGTTTCTCACTGGCCTGTATTTTCATATCTGCATGTGTCCCATTTTGGTATTTTGTAGCAGATCATCAGCTTGTATGAGCAAGGTATCATTTAACAATATTGACTCAGTGCATTGGGAGAAATCCCTTGGGGTTTATTCCCAACGCACTGGAAACCCATCAGATCTCCCAGTCTGAAATGACTCTCACAGTATCATCAGGGCATTTTATGTACAACCCCTCCAAAGATGGAAATACAGTTCTTTACATCCTTCTGCATTTCTGAGGACAAACGGGAGCAGAGCTTGTGGAAAGTTGGAGCTATTTTTCTGCAACCTGCATCTTAAGGAGCCACTTGAGAACTGTGTTTGAAGACAGCAGGTTTATGGCTGCTCCACAGACAGTCCCAATAATAGCAGGGGAATATTTGACTAAATAATGTCAAAGCTGGTAGAGACACCACAATGGGTTTCCACTGTGTATTTTTGCCCAAGATGAGAGGCAGACATGCTTACCCTCTGTGAAGTTCAAAGAGGCACTTGACAAAGTTGGGTACCAGTGAGTTTAAATATAAATGGGGCCTCACCTTCTCATGCAGTGGAATAATTTATTTTCACATGGCTCATAACACAAATTATTTATAGCCAAGGAAAGGAAAATAGTGGGGATACAGACTTTTTACAATTTCTCTGAACCAGTTAGACATGATACATACAGTTGGATACTGCTCTCTTCCAAGTGAAATGCAGCAATGTGCTGCTCTCCACAGAGTGAAATAATTTTTACATGCCTTGTCAGTCTTGCTATGGCCATGGAAAGAAATACAGTGAAAGCAGAGACATTGGCACTGTTTATGTTATTTAGAATGTTTTTGCAGCTAACAGTTTTGACCTCTATTCTGTTTTGATGGTCCCTGTTTCAAAAGGTCATGTCATGTTTTCCAGTTAGAAGAAATGAATAAATACTTTCTTTTCCTGTGGACTCTCCCAGGTTTTACTCAGATCCTGGTTCAGAATTACTCCAAAGAATTGCTGTGGTGTAAAGCTAATATGCTGCATTGTCAGTGGAATTACAGTTATTAACAGCCTAAAATCTGCACTCTGATGCCAGCAGGGTTTCATTTTTGCCCCTTATGGTCATGAGAGACACAGAAAAAAGACTGGAATTTGGAATTTAGCATGTGAAATCCAGGGGCCATCATTTAAACCATCAATCGTTACTCCAGAATGGTGTTTGACAGGCTGCAAGTAATTTCTACTTCAAGCAGTCTCAGGCAGCAGAGTAGCCCAAAGGTCATGTTGTTCTTATTAGGGGTAAAAGATACTTTCTTCATGATGGATGGCTGTTCTGTGTGTTTATGATGCATAATGTATTAGTAATTTTAATTCACAATTCCATTTGTCCCAGTTTTGTCAGGGCATGCTAAACTGTAGTTAGGTACACCTGTGCTCTGCTAAAGGATGGGACATTTTGTGGTAATCCATCCTAACACCCACACCACAGTCCCTCCCAGTTGTACATTAGGGAGCTGGGAGGAATCACTTCTGCAAAAGGAAATGCCAGGCTGCAGGAATTGGGCCAAAAATTCTTATATTTTCACTGTCAGTCTTGACCTGTGCAGATGATCACAGCTGAGACCAAAAGGGTTGATGCCTCCAGTCTCGTGGTGTTACAAAGGGTGTAACACACCCTCAGTGTGTTCTTCACCAGATCTATCGTGTTGGGAGCCCAGGGTTATCTGTTGTTGGCCAGCCAAATGCCAGAACTGGAGCACCACAGACAACAAACAGACTCCTGATTTTGGGGCACTTTGAGAACTTTGTCACCCAAGACACAAAGATTTGAGCTGGCTTTGCACAAAGCACTCAGGGCATTCCACAGCTGCTGCCTATAATTTACCCTCATTCTTTTAATTGGGTTGAATGCAAGAGCCACTCCTCTGCAGAACCAGACACAAAAGTAATAAGCAGCAGTATTAGTTCAGAGGGTCTGACAACAAATTTCCCATCTCCTTGCCATAAGTACAACTCATAAGAAAACCTTTATAACAGTATACATTGATCTTGCTTATTTGAGCCCAGTGTGTGTGCAACAAAGTGCTCTTTAGAAATGATGGCTGAATTTGCCTCTCAGCTGTTCAAATTTTTGGATTTATCACCTCTCTCCTCTTGCTGCTGTTTATATTTTACATGAAGAAATGTGGTAAGCCATGCCACTTTCCCACGTTGGAATCATATGTTTCCAAAATTTAATGAATTACTTTCACTAAGAATCCTCCTAAATTCAAATAATTTTTAAAGTATGCCCTTCATTCACCATCATCTTGCTGGTTTTGATAAATTCCTGTCTTCATGTATTAGACCTAGGCATCTATATTTTCATTTTGCAAGATTTGCTCTTTAAATGGCCAGCTGTTACCTCAAAGTTTCAAAGATCTTATAGCAAGAAGCTTTTCAAAAGAAAACATTGCTCTCCATTTAGTTCCCTCAAAGATCTTGTTTTCAAGAAGTGGGAAGCCAAGGCTCAATGTCATATTACTTCTTCATTGTATGCATTCATAAAAAGAGCTAATTTTTGGCACTGTTCTTCTCCTGAAAAATAATAAAAGTACTTTTTTTCCCCTTTTTCAAATAAACATCAATCCATGGTTTTATAACTGGGGGAGGATGGAAAGATACCCTGTATTTCAAATGAGGTTTTGTGGCCTGTTATATCCTTACTTCACAACCTTTTACGGACTGGAAAAGGGATTGGTCATTCCAGATCTTCAGCACCTTTGGGAGAAGTTAAAAGTAGTGGGAAGTAGAATCATCAGTATGAAATTCAGAACAGAGGTCTTACCAAGTTCATCAGTCTACTTCATAATCACTATTTGAAGTAAGAGCCATTGATCTGTCCTTCATACATATACATGTGTTTTTGTGTGTATATATGTATGTATATATATATATATATATATACACATATATATATATGGCTTTCAAATAAAGGCAGTAGGTGCTCAGTCTTCAGAATAACTGAAACAACATTTCACATGCACTCAGTTCCTTTTCTGCTACACCAAGTGAGAAAAGTTTGATACATGAAAATGGGTGACACGCTGTGTCACTGAATAATGAGCAAAATAACATATCGTGCTTGTTCTGAGAAAATGTATCCTCACATTTGTTTTTGTAAGGATGACGGAAGTAATTCTTCAGAATTCAAGTGTCTTTTACTTCATGTTTGTTATTACTTCAGTTTTTTTGTGTGTTCTTATGTTTTGTTAGTTCCTATACAAGGTGAAACAATTCACATCCTTCCCAGCTTGAAGTCTGCTGTCAGGCAGAGCACTCCATCTACAGAGAAGCTTCCCTGAATGTTCCCTAACACCAAAATACCTCAGCTTGGGTCATCTGTTGGTTCCAGTTCTGAGAGAAACACCTCTATCTCCTGAACAGCTCAGCCCATAGCTCTCCTTGCAAGCCTTGTGAGATAGGTCTGGGAAGGGACACATCTGACCATCCTGGTTCCTGACAGGGACAGCAGCCTCCTTGGGGATCTGAGCATTCCTGTATTCCTGCCCTGAACGACTGAATTGCTGTCATGAGTTAAATTTTTGCTGTTATGAACTAAATCTTTGCTGTTCATTCTTTGCAGATATTGATGAGTGCTTGGTAAACAATGGTGGCTGTGACCATTTCTGCAGAAACACGGTTGGCAGCTTTGAGTGCAGCTGCCAAAAAGGCTATAAACTGCTCACAGATGAAAGGACCTGCCAAGGTAATACCTCATTAACCTTACTTTTCATATAATGAGAATGTTACTTCCAGTGGATTTTTTTGTTGTTGTTTCTATACTTAAGTCATTTGTAGTGCAGGTTTTAATTGTACTGTCATAGGAAGTAAGATTAGAAAACACCTGTGAGATTTCTGTATTCTGAAGTGGGATTAGAAGATTATTGGAAATGTCTTGTTTCAATGTTTTTAGTGGTAGGATTGCCAGTGTCCTGTTGGAGTGTAAAAATCCAAGTGGCGTAGTGGAATAGCCTCAGGCAGAGAGTCTTATGTTCAAATCCTCTCATTTGCTGTGATCTGAATGGGACAGAGGCTTATCTTGTTTAGACCAGAGTCATTCAGAGTGACCAACTGTAATACAGCATTTGCAAGATTTGAACTAAAAAAAAAAAAAAAATGGGTTTAATTTGTGAGCTCACATTTGCCTGAGAGAAACTGTTTATGAAGGAATAATGGTGGCATTTTGTGGGAATTCAAATGAAGCATGTTTTATATCATTTGCTCTGTGTGTCATGATTTGTTACCTAAGTCATCTGATGTTACGTATTCTGTGACTAATTAAGTGCATGACCATTTCTAAGTACTGACCATATACCTTTGGAGAAATGACATTTAAACTCTGTAGCTTTACTTTTTAAAAAACTCATAGAAAAGGCTAGAAAGATGAGGATGCATCAATAGAGAGAGGAAGGGAAGGATGATGTATTCAATTAAAACTTTGCACAGAAAATGCCATTTTATTAATATGTGGTTATTTGCACGGGTTTTGAATAAGTAAAAGTTATGAAGTCCAAAACAGTGTTGGTATTTTAGATCTTTTTTTGTTTATCCACAAAGGAAAAGCCACAATCTGAAGATACATGTGTCATTCAGAATTTTTCCATTGCTTCTCATTGGTATTTCCATCCATCATTTGAGAAGCCACCTCCACCCTGACTGTGTGATTAGACACAAAGGAGTTAGTGAAAGGTTGGTTTTAAGCTGGACAGGATGGGAAGAGCTGAGATTAGCACAGCTCATGGCACATGAGTCAGCAGAAATAACACTGTAGGATCACGTCAGACATGGGAAAGTTGCCAGGTTTTGATTTACCTGCTAAAAACAGAGACAGAGTATTAAAAAGAAACGTTCCCTTCATGATGTATTTAGAGATGGTTGGGAAGACCTTGTTCATGAATTTCATGTGTGATGACATGCTTTCACTGTGGTATCAGTCAGAGGTTTCACCATTGAACTAATTGTTATTACACCAGGGAAAAACACAAGAAAAATTAGGCAAGAGCTGGTGCAGAATTTGTTCATTATGCAGATGATTAATAGTAGGCTGTAAAAGCTTCCTGTAAATAATCAGGTTTCTGTGATGATAGTGAGAATCTAGAAGCAGCTCTGTAAATGCTATTCAAGTGAGTTTTGTTTCTTCACAAAAAGTGCCAGAGCTCCAGAGAGCCACCAGTAACAATTCACACCGTGCAAGGAGTAAAGCAGGAGCTGATCTTCTCCCCCTCATGTCATCAGACATGGAAGTATAACCATGGTCTGGGCATCCTGCTTTTCCCGTTGTCGGTGAGGAAGGGCAGGAAATCCATCTCGCCTCTACAGGATACACTGATTGATAAACTGTAGCTTATCTCTTGCTGTAAAAGATAGATTGGTGCAAGCCCAGAGAGTTTTTGGGCTGGACAAGTCCCTCCATCCCAGAAACTCTGGTTCTTCATACCATGAAATGGGGAGGGCAAAGTCATTTCCTATTTAAACTCTGAGGTATTTGGGCCCAGCAAACATGGTGGGATGCCTGTTTTGTGGAGAGATCCCTGTGGTAATTTAGTTCCTGTCTGGTGCTTAAGGTGATAATTGGTGACTCATGCAGTCAGTATTAGCCTGCTAATAAAGAGAGAAAGAAAGTGAATTCAGAGCAAGAAATCGCTGATGTATGAATCACCTGCACTTTGCTTCTTCCCCTGCAAGAATATAGTTAGGGGAAGTGGTTATAGTTCTTAATGTCAGGTCCATCAGGAAAATGTGGTTTGGGGTTAGTGACTCTTCTGGGATATAAATCATCCACATTTTGGTTTTTTGTAACAGCCGGTCAACGCTGACCGTAAAACATTAATGAGAGATTCAGGGAAATTTATTTTAGGCATATTAGCCTTTCCAAACAGTGAAACAGAACAGTCTAATTTCTGTTTATAAAAGATGCTGTTGTTCATGTTACATCTGTTGTTTTGATCCATAATAGAGTTTCCATGATTTATGATCTTTCTGTCAGCGTTGCCCTTCTCTTCTGGTTTTCATTTTTTAAAATAAAGATTTATTTCAGTTACTAATCAACATGTTTACAAAACACTCATTTAGGGCCTTAGAAGTCTGCCTTGTTTGGGACTGGGTCCTGTTTATTTCAGGTGGCCTCCCCAGTGTACAGAGCATTCATCTCCAAACGTGTTCATCATTAATATCAGCACAAGGCAATTCTACACATTTCAATACAAAATGTTCCTTCATATTCTCAGTGAAATTCTGAAGTTGTCCCGCCTTACCTAATTTCCTTCATGTCCTTTCATTGTAGACCTCAGAGCTGACTTTGAGATTACAGGGAAATTGTATCAGTCACAGACTTTGTTCTGGTTGTTTGCAGAGCTCCCAACCCAGTCATACCAAGTGCCTTCCCCACATTCATGCTCTCTGTGAAGAGGAAAGTATTTCTCTTTCAGTTTTTAGGCAGGAAGGGTGAAGTCAAATATTCTTGCCTAAGATCACACATATAAATGCCTGGACTGCCCAAAGAGCAAATCTCCAATTTTGGTAAATCTGCCCCCGCTCATTTGCCCATAACGAGGTATTCTTTTTCTCTTGTGTTTGTGCTCACTTCCTGATATGAGAATTCCTTGATTTTTTCAGGAGCTCTGAAGCTTGGTGCTCCCTTGGTGCTGCCCTGCATGTTGAGTGCCTGCATAAGCAGCCCTTGCCTTTGGAAAGGGCCTTAAAATGTTCTGTGTTTTTCTGTTTACAGCCAACCCGTTTTTAGCCCTGGCTGCAAAGAAAACCATTGTCAGTCACGGATTACTTCTGCTAGGGAGTGGTTCTCACGCTGTGGCTCCTTGTTAGACAAGGAGAATGTGGGGGCTTCCCTTCCTTTCCCCTCCCCTGCATTCCAGCCATTAAAAGGAAACTTCTTTGTAACCCAGAAGGTGAAGAATCCATACTGCCCTGCCAGTAATATTGTGGAGACTGATACTGTTTTCCCAGAGTCTCTTTTTTCATTCAGACTTAAAAATAGATATTTTTTTTTTCCCCTTTGACAGGGAAATCACTGTATGACAATACCAAACCCATCTATTGTGTATTACTTTAATTGATCCTTTAAGTCTAAGGTATTGTAAATACTTTGGTGCAGGAAGAAACAGTTGGATCTATTTATATAAACCTAGCAAAAAGAGGTCTGTATCTCCTTTGAACATGTAGTAAAAATAACACAGCTATATTTATAGCAAGGAGAGTTTGTGTTTGTAACCTTTTTGGTAATTAACAGAAGGACAACAACTCAGATCCGTTCTAGAATGACATCAGCAACAAGCAAGCAGGCAAGGCTTGCTGCAGTGAAATAACGCTGCAATGAATGTGTGTAAGCTCAGACATAATTACCTTAATCCTCAGCCAGTATGAGTTTTAGAGCCAGTTAACTTAATTGCTTATTCAGTTTCTGTTTGTTGTGCAGTGATCTCGAAAAAAAATCAACAATAAGCAGTCTCTCTGCTCTGCTAAAGTTCAAGCTTCATTAAGCACCCAGAAAAATGTGTGAAATTCTATTGTAAATAATTTTCTCTTCCTGCTCTAGGCATTGCTTTTTGCAAAGCATGACAGGAAAAGACAGCACACACATTTGTTACAAATCTCTCAGGGGAGTGGTAAAGATAGAAATAAAAAGGAAAAAGAAAGTGCTTTTAGTGGGAACACCCAGTGATCAATGTGTAATATTTTGGGCTGCTAAATCCACACTCACCCTCTACCCCTCACCACCTCAGTTCAAAATAAAGACAAATCTTCCTACACTGAGGAATTTAAACTTCTGCAGGGGGCAAAAGCTCAAGGAATTTGCATCATTCTGGTCCACTTACAGCCTCCAGAGCAGGCTTTAAGTAGGGTTTGTTGATATCACAGACATGATAAAGTCTACTCAAGTTGCCTTCTCACCAACCATTTGAATTGATACGGCCACTGCATGAAAGGAGATGACTGTCCACAGGGAACAGTACCTCCAGGGCATGTGGAATACCTCCATGGGCCACCTGGCTTTTTTGGGCCTTCTTTACAGCCATGGATGACAGCATTTTTTTATTTGCTTTGAAGTACTGCCTGTTTGGCTGTTGGTTATTCTTTACTACCTTCCGACCAGATTTTAAACAAATGTAATTGACCCTTTTGTAGCCAGGCAGTGGAACACAGGGTCTCACAGTCTGCTGTGATATTGCTGGTGTCTGTCCACAGGAGATTCAGGGATGCATGTTGCTACAATAGGAAATCCCAAGCAGAATTGACCCCATTGCTTCATGAATAACTGAATTTTCCCTCTAGTGATTTTCTATGGGCACTTTTTGCTATATTTGGATAGCTACAAATCTCTCCAGTAGAGGTCTAAGCACAGCTGATTTGAGGTGGTTTTCCCTCTCACTGCAGGACACGAGCATTAACACCATCATATTTGATATTTGTACTTTCCTTTCACTGAAAACAAATGTGCTTCTTATGCCCCACTGTACCCCCTTCCTCTCTCCTCAGCCTCACTTCTAGACAAGTGTTCCTCAAGACTTGATGCTCATGGAGTGGAGCAACTGGGAGTAATGGCCTAGAGCAGTGAGCAGATATCCTTAGTAATTCTGGCAGCATTTTGCAGTGCTGTCCTGCAATACACCTCAAACCTTGTCCAGCTCTGGATTTTTTGTTTCCTGGGGTTTTGGTTTTTTTTTTTGTTTGTTTGGTTTTTGTTCTATATCTCTACATATCTGTCAGCAGAGGGATGCTTTACATAGGGCTTCCAATGCCTAGTGTCAGGAGAAGCCTTCTTTCATCCCAAAATGAAAGAAAGAAAAATAGCACCTTGAAAAACACAGTGAATGTCTGTGATCCAAGGATCCTGCAGGCCTGGTCTTGAAACATTTCCCTATTAACTGGGTCAGTAATCACCTCTCATAATGTCCATCTTCTAACTTACTGTACGAAATATGCACTATTTGCCTTCCCAGAGTAAGATTTGGATCTCCCAGCATGGTATCTCTATTTTGAAAATGAGTATGAAATGAGGGATTAATCATACAGGGAAGGACAGATAGAAGGTGTTTGTGGGAATTATTTTTGGCCTAAAGAAGCCCCTAAAGATTAGCTACAAAGATTCCATTATACCCTTCTGTATGGAACCATTGATGATAAATGTGGATGTACAGGACCGGTTTAATCCCAAATAAATCAGTGCATCCACACCAGCAGCACTGAATCTCCAGCCATCTTTGACACAGAGTAACCAAATTAGAAAATAAAAAATAGCCAAGGAGGTTTGCACCCTTGGGTTACGTGACAGTGAGCTGTCACTCACATTTGGTCATATAACCCAACAAAGCAACAGGCCTTGCCCCAGTGATGAAGCCTGATGAAGGTCCCAGGATTATGATGCACCCCTTGCATTGATTTATGCAGGACACAATCAGTCATCTAAGATAACACAACACATCAGAGCATAGAAGTCAGGGCTGGAGCATCTGGCCCCTCAGATTCGGTTTATCAACATGGTTTGGCCAGCTTTCCAGTGAAAAGGGATAGAAAGTTTTGTTGTTGATCTACCCCCTTTCTTTCCTTTTCTTCCCCTCCTGTTAAATACACAGAAAGGCAAATGGACTCACATACCCATCCCCATACATACATCAGACAGATGTGCCCTAACATATAAAAGGCATTGGCTTGTTGCAGGCTGATTTTCATCCAGTCCAGCTGAGTCTGGCCCAAGTGTGTTTTAATTGTGGGAACTCTTCATACACAGACAACAGTGCTGGTTCAGCTGCCGGAGCAGAGTAGCTCAAGAACCTGGCATTGATGCTCTGGAGGAGATACTGGGAGCTGCTTGTGGAAATCAGACTAGCTCAGAGAAAGAAAACTCAGGATGATTTCCCTGTCACTGATGATGTTCACTCCCTATGCAGATTTTCTCTCTGGCATTCTGCACCACTGAGCCTTACAAAAATATCTCGCTTGTGACAAGCACCATATTGCTTCTCGCATCAAGATTAAAAAGTACTCCACTGGGTAAGCAACATGTTACACTGTCAATGAAAGGAATACTTCTCAAATCCTTTCTGTTACACGGGGTGTCAGTGAGACTGTGAATATTGGTACAGTCTGCCTCTGTGAGAAACAAGGGTTGCAAGATCATACCCAGAAACAATAAATGCCCCAGGTATGAAGTAAAAACAGCTCTAGCCAGTACAAGTTTGTTTGCCAAGTGATAGTATCTGCAGTGTTGGTTGTAGCAATTAAGTCTGCTGAAACATGAAAACAAACACATCCCTCCACCACCTCCAGTTCTCCCCTCTGCAGCAGTGTTTTCATAAGTTTAAAGGAAATGTTCTTTGGTTGCTGCTTCTTGGAAGGCATATTAAGCCTCACAATCTAGGCTTTAAATCACTTTCTAATAGAATGAGACCTAATGTGGAGAGGGCAGATGGGACAGATTATTTCACTTCTATTTTCCCATGAAGCTTCTGACACAGGCTGCTGTTGTAAGTTAGATAGTAGATTAGTTTGACCTCAGGTCTCATTCAGTATGGTAGCTCTTATACTGTTAAACTCTAAAAAGTACACTGCTATCAAATTGCTTTTTACAGCTCTGTCTGGCCCCCTCCTCTTGATGATGTGTGTGGGAAGCCAAGCAAAACGTTCCATTAGTGTTTAGAAAGAGAATTTGATATATATTTTTCAGTTGATGTTGTAGGATTTATGACTTGTATAGTGCAGAAATTACTTTACTGGACTGGAATCATGTTATGTATTAATGAATTACCAGGATATGAGTCAGCCTTGGAATAGTTTGAGCAGGAAGGTAGCATTCTTCCACAAACAATAATCTGTTGATAAATCATGCTGAAAGCTGTAATTCAATAGGAATTGTTTTTAAAGAGAATCAGAGAAAGATTATATGTTTATATCTATTCTCCACTATGGCACATTAATGCCATATTACTGAGCTCAAGCATTCAATCACACTGATTATGGTCAGATAGCCTTTACCCTGAGTGCTAAACAGAATTGCAATAAAATGACAGCCCTGTCCCAAATACTAAAGAGTTTCATTTTTCTGTGCTTGCATCCACACTCCTGGGCCTTTCAATAGTTTGATTATTTTTTTCTAATGAGAGTAAAAGCCTAACCTGGCCCTGGTTTGATTATTTTCTTCTAATGAGAGTAAAAGCCTAACCTGGCCCTGGTTTGATTATTTTCTTCTAATGAGAGTAAAAGCCTAACCTGTTGAAGCAAAGGAGTGTGATTTTTTCTTACATTAGCCATGTTACAAACCACTGCCCTTTGTTTTGCTAGCTTGGAGATGAGGCCTTAGGACAGGTGAAATAAAACCAAAAATCTAAGCTCAAATATTGAGTCAGTGGAATGGAGGAGTGTCTTCTGGGGTTTTGCTGGGCGGAGGAATTTTGAGGCGTGTTTGCAAATCATGGTGTTGGTGTTTTCAGAGGGATACCTGCTGGGATTCTGCAGAGGACAGCCTTTCTGGGCAGGTTTTTAAGCAAGCTTTTGAGGCAGAGCCAGAGAACAGCAATTTTTGTGTATATTCAGAGGTCCCTTGACTTCAGCAAGAGCTTGAAGCAAGCTGGGAATGCACAGGTCCACGGGAAGGGAAGGGAAATGCTGCATTGGAGTTCTCAGCTGAAAACTGAAACTGTGTTGTTGTACTTGCTCTTTCAGCACCATCAAATAACACCAGGCATGTTTTCACCCAGACTAAGCCCTTGTTCCTTCAAGAGTCTCACTAGCAGCACCTACTAAAGGGTGATAGAGAAAACACCTTAGCAACCTGAACAGTTTTCTCTTTTCAAAAATATGGCTAAAAATCAAATGTGTTGCAGGATAGAGGGAATATTCCTTCCTTGATACAGAAATGGTAAAGCCTTTATGATGTTCTCCTTAGGCTGTTAAGCTGGTCTTACAGAGTTGCTGTGTAAATAGTGGCTTGAGCAGAGTGCAGACTAGTAAACATATTTATGTTTGTAGGAAAACAAATAAACCTGCCTGAAGTTTCTTTTAATGCACTTCTCTTGATATTTGGCTTCTCCTACCCCAAGCTCTTGTCATAGTAGCACAGTTTATTCCTATAATAGCAGTAGATAACTCAGCTTGCCTTTGCCTTGGGAAATGCTTGATATTGGAAAATTATACATTTGCTTATAAAACCTTGGCAATGTCTTGACAAAAGTACTTCTTTTCTTAAAAAAACACTGGAAAGCTATTGACTTTAATTGCATTTTAGATTGTCCTAGCAAAACAATGGTAAGAGGATACATGTAATAGGAGCCAAAGCCAATTGCCTCCTGCTGGGTTCCTGAGATTAACAGAGGAACCTGAGCACAACAAAGCCTTCAAGTAATGGAGAGGGGTGGGGAGGAGCTGGGACAGGTAAGCATAGGCCCAAGAGCAAGGGTAATGTCTGGGAAGTCTAAGCATTGGCACAACTTCTGTCTCCAAATTCAAGATGTTCTTCACACAGAAAATTAGGCTTTTGCCTTTCTGGTCACAATCTCTCTTTCACTTCATGTCACAGCAGATTCAGCCCTCAAAGCCTGGAGGAGCTTGTGTTGTTGGGAAGTGGTTGTGTCCAGCTGTCACATAAAGAAATACAAATTGGCTCAAAAGGATTTTTGTTTTCATACCATAAATACTTCTGTTTCAAAATCTTATGTCAAAGACAATCTGTACCTAATGTGAGGAAGCTATAAAGCAAATAAATTCATGTGTTGAGAATGGTGGTCCCCACTTGTGCCAAGCAATGCATTTGTGCACCTTTCCCAGAGCAGTGAAGATGTGCTTGCACAGGTTGGTCCCTGAAATGCTCATACTCTGAAAAGAGCTGTTATCCAAGGGCTGCACACCCTTGGTGCCCACAGTGCTACAACTTCATTGGTGCTAACATACATAACAGCTTTGATTTTACCAAAAATGCCACTGGCTGTTGCTGCACTTGGCATTCTCCAGGCTGAGCATTCAGGGGGTACAGTTTTGAATCAGGCTCATTTATCACAGCTTTCTTGACCTTTCTCTGATTTGCCATTGCTGAAAAGTTGAAAATGTGTTTGGACTTTCTTTGGCCTTCCATCAAGCACTTCCATCCCTTCCTGATGCAATCATGGGAAGATTTTGTAGCTCCTGTGATCTGACAAAATGCTTAGGTTAACTCGTTTCCTATTGATTTTAAAAGCAATAGGTTATAAAAATGAATTATACCATTAAGTGTACGTAGGCATTTTTTATACTATTAGCTTTGGATGTTAGAAGATAATGGTGCTTTACCCAGGTTCAGATCCCTATAGTGCATTTTTATATGTTTTAAAAATCATTTGGAAATCCTCTTAAAAATTGTTATTCACAAAGATAGCAGTAAGGAGAAAAGGCAGAATGAGAGAACAGCCATGAGCTTATAGTGAGGTTAAGAGTGATATACTCAGCAGAGAAAACCAGTACCAATTTGAAATCTTCCCTTCCAAATGCCTTTATAGAACACCTCCCTAGGCTCACTTTGTGCCTGTGACCTTGGACAGATTTACTAATTTTATACCATTGTGTCTAGTTATTAGTAGGTTTTTTTCCATGTTCCATAAGAGACCAGGCAAATTTTCTTACCTGAAAAAAAAAAAAAAAAAAAAAAAACCAACCTTCTTTTTTTAACTTCTCTATTTGAAAGTATCTGCAGAACTGTCTCTGGTGACCAGCATTGGCTTTCTCATTCTTCTCTCTGCTAGGACAGCTGACCAAATTCAGAATTGAGCTCAGATGAAGAATCAGAGGAAGAGGGAAACTTGGCTTGGCACTTGAGGCCAGGCACCTTTCCCTCCTCAGCAGTCACATGGCAAAAAGTTGGCACTGCTGCTCCCCAACTTTGCTTGCAGGACTGAGATTTAGCAAGTAGTTTTGCTCAACCATGTTTAAATATTAGAAAAAAATATTATCTGCCAAAATTGAATTTATCAAGTAATTCTCTATTGTTATTTTGTTACAATATTTTTAACCAATATTGTTATTGGTTTTAAGTTTGGTGCCGCCCCAAAAAATATCAGATGGTGAGGTCTTCCATGCTGCTGCAGGGAAACATATCAGAAATCTTCTCTTTTTTTGTCCAACAGCAGAGAAATAATAATAATAATGGCGGTGATGATGATGAATAGAAAAAGCCTTGGTCCAAATCCCATCACCTACAGTCAAAGAAACCCCCAAAGACCCCAAAGTTGGCTGCCAACTTTTGCCTGGCTGAAATTGTCAGATTCTGCAGTTTCCATCCAAAAGCATAAACCTTCCCACCCCTTGGGCAAAGCTCTTGGTGATGCAAAAGTAAGCAAATCCATGGCTGATGCATGAGGCAGAACAAAGCCAGAGTGCCTGGGAGCAGACTTGGCTCTGCAGGGCTGGCAGGAAGAGGGATGAGTGGCGGTCACTGGGCTTGGCTCACGCCTTAAGGGAGCGGGCGTTTACTGCAGTGGGATGTTGTTCCACAGCCCCACTTCTGCAGACTCAGAGGAAGTCCTGAGGGAAGCTTGTGGAAGAGAAGGAGCTTGTGGATTCTGTGTGGAAGAAAAACTAAATATGGAATTTTTGAAAGAAACTGAAAAGAGAAGGGAAAATTAATTTGTCGCTACATGAGATTACTTAAAGCTCCCTTGGAAGAGTTCCTAAAGAAAAGATTGTGTTTACTGTGGAGAGGGAGCAAAGAATCTAGGCCTACAATTTTATGGCCAAGTATTGTTTTTTAATCTGCTTTCCTTTTGTTTTGAAACCCCAGAGATAGCACGGTGGTTCACACAAAGTGCAACTGGTCTCTTTTGATAAGGTCTGATAGCAGAGATAAAGGGAACAAGCTGCCATTTGCCTTTAAAGACCTTCCCAAATGTACTGTCTTGTTCTTCCTAAAAGCAGTTTCCTTGCTTTAACGTCTAGGTAAATAGTGAGAAACCAGTTGCTGTGATGTTAATGAGGGTGATGAGTTTGCTGGGTGAAGAGTGGTCCCCTTGGTGCTCAGCATCAAAGAAGGATCTGCCTGCTGCAGTTCCTCTAACACCAAAGATTTTAGAAATTGAAAGATTGCTGTCTTTTGAACTGAGGTGAATTCACAGGAATTAGTAGAGGCAGGCAGGCAGCCAGCCCAAAAGAGCTGCTTAGTTGGAATCATTCCTACTTTCTTGAGTGTAACCTCAGGCCCAAGAAAATAATACGAGAAATCTAAAAGGGGGTACCTGCTTGTTCCTGAAAGGATCAGGTATGCATTGCACTTTCTAAGATAAATTATTCAGCCTTTACAAAATTCAGCAGTTAAAAAGGATCCCACCAATTTAAACTCTGAAAGTTAAATTGATAGAAAAGATTAAGGGATCTGTTCAGGAAAACACCTAGACATCCCTTCTGGGACAGGGATGCTTTTGGAGTTTACCAAGCGATGTGCTGGAGGCTGCTTAAGTACAGGGGGTTGGACTAAATGAGCATGAGTATTTAATGTTGGCATTAAATATCCTCTTTCTATCAAAATAAACAACCAGTTTCTGGATTATGTCTTGGAAGACATTATTCAATTTCAGACATGTAGCAGAAGTGTGAGAACACACAGTAACAGGAGAAGTCAGTGATTCCCAGATATTCCTTAGAGCAAAACAAGAGTATCCAAAATGATCAGCCCAAAATGATAAGCAACAGAGGCAGCTGTGGCTCCCTAAACTGCACTTGCACCTGAGCTATATGGAGTGTTCATACTGCATTTGGTACACAGAAAGACATGGCCTGTCCTAAGAGTGACAGCCCCAGGAGCAGAGATAGGGGGTTATTGAACTTAATATGGGTACAGATAGACTGGGAGGAAAATGAAAGCAAGCTGTTTCCAGGATCTCAATATACTGAATAAGAACATACAGACAGGATCCTGAAGCTGTGAGGTAGAATGAGGCAGATGAGAACATTTGTCCTTTCTACAGCTATATACTGTGTGCCTATCCCTGAAGCTGAGTAGCAGTCACTTTGTTGTGTACTGCTAAATCCTTTAAATACCTCCTCAGTGGGATGCTTCCATAATAAGTCACAGGTTTCTAATTATTTATTGCCTCTGTCTCAAACATATACTGCAGGTTTCTTTTGCTGTTTATATACATTTATTTGTTTTATTACTTCTTTGCATTCTAACAAATCATCTCTAATAAAAAGCACATTTCCTTGCGAACAGAATCAATTTCCTTCAGAAGTCTTTCAGCCCCTGATTAGCGGGTTACATTTGGTCTTCACTAATCACATGCTTAACTGTGAGCAATAAAGTTCTTAAGTAAATAAATGCTTTGGTCCAAGTCAACATTAGTCATAATGGACAGTTTCCCACTCAAATTTCTGAACTACAAGATGAGACTGTGCTACCTGGGCACTTAGCACTTCCCATTAAAACTACAGCAATTAATGCCAGATCTGTTTTTTCTGCAGGTCATTAGGTATGTTATTAACAATCAAGTCTCAGCAGCAAGATGATTGCAGCTCAGTAATGCAGTGGGAAGTCTAAATGGGTGTGGGTTTTCAATTACTTTTAAAGGCCTGGGGTTATGGCTATTTTTTTCCCCCTTGGTGTTAGCCTGCTCCAGAAGCACTCAGTGGGAAGGTAATGAAGTAGAAGATTTGTACATTACTACATCTTTCCCTGCTTCCTTTTCATTGGTTTTATTTTTGTAGGCTTTGAAACTTAAGGAGAAGTTAGGTGTAAGCCATTCCTCCTGGTCAGGGTTGGCCATGTATTAAAGAGCTGCACGCTCACGTGGAGGATGCATTTTTACTGACTGTGAACAGGGCTAAGTCACTGTGGATCACAAAACCTGAGATGTGGTGGAAACCCCATCACATGGCTGCTGCAGCAAAACAATGCCTTCCCAGCATTGAATTTAAACCAGCATTTGTTGGGGAACATAGCTTGAATCATGACTCCCTATGGTCCAGCAACCACTCAGATTAAGATATGTGGTTTCCCTAATGTCTGTCAAATATTGTTGGAAACCGGGCTGGCTCGGCCGTGAGGTGAACAACATTACATGGGTGGTATCAGTTCCCCACAGAAATTGGAGGTGGGGGCAGGAGAAGACAGAATATAACTTTCAGCCAAAATACATACAAAAAAAGCATTAGTGTTTATTTTAAAAACATCATGTAACACTTCTTTAGAGTTTCTATGTATGTGTGCTTAATGAATGAGAACAAGGAAAGGCTCTGTTTCTCAGAGGAGCCGATAACTTGGAAGCTGAGAAAGGTGAACACAAAACATTCTGACTAAACTTGAGTTTGGCTTGTGTGCATGGCCTGGGGTGCTCCACACTGAGTCCACATCTGGCTTGGGGGTTAAAAATAAACCAGGGCTGTGTGAGATGGACATAACAGAGCTACATCTTGTGGGCCTTTGCATGAGGAGAATGTAGCCTGGTTGGGAGATAACCTCGGTGCCCTGAGAGTGGCTTTGCTGTGCCCACTGCACTGGGACACCTGGGCCACTGCTGGGACACCTGGGCCACTGCTCCCAGCCTGGCTCAACCCCCACCAGCATCTGAAACCCACAGGTTCCTTGTGGTGCATATTCTCCATAGCAGCCTGGGCAGCAGTTATGAAGTAGAAAAAAATCTTTGCTGCCCTAGTCAAGGTTTACCTAAGCTTACTGGGAGGACTGGGACTGTATGGACTCACAGCTGTAATAGTACTTTAGAGTATTGTTGTAATATCAAAAATGACCATTTTTGGCTGATCTACCAGGGTTCAGGGTGTCATCAGTCATGTCTACTGATGAAGGAGTTGATAGTAGAGATATATATATCCTTTTATTTTTATTGTACATTCCATTTCTAAGTAAAAAATTATTTCTTTTTTGTTTTACTTCTATTTGAAATGGTATATTTAAATTTAATTTATCTATTTTGCAGTTATCTAGTGCATCCTTCATGTCTTGCCCCACCAAACACAGACAAATCAAATCTAAGATGGGTTTTTTGCTTACTGTGTCTAGAATCTTCACAGTCTGCACTCTGTTCCCTATGCCTCTTACAGCTTTTGTTGATTGTCTTTGATCCACTCCTGTCTTGTTCTCTGTAGCACAAATAGCACCACCAAATAACAGTGATCTCTCCTTGCCACTTTTATTTTCAGATCAGGTGAAAAATACTCCAGGCTCAAGACTAAACTCTTAGGCAGTTATGATATATGACCTGTGTTTTGGAAGGAGGCTCCTAGTTTCATAATTGACCTACCTACTTAGTGTATGTCTCAAGAAAAGCTGTTGAGATGACCATTAGCTTTCCCTAAACAATTTCTTCACTTGTTCTTAATATTAACCAAATTACATTAAGGAAAACAGAGATGAGACAATCCTCATTTTTGAAGCAGATTTTTAATGTGAAATTGGGAAGCTGGGCATTGAATTCTTCGGTTCTCTAACCACAACCCTCAAATCACACCTCTGTGCAAGTGAGTTTTGCATATGTGCATTCTGTCAGGGAGTCACAGCAGTTCCTGCTTCAGTTTGCAGTTCTAAAACATCTCTAAATCCAGCAGGAGTTACCAGTGTCACCTGGGTGTGTCTGGTGCTGGGCTGCTTGTTTGTAATGCTAGTGCTTTTTTGGAAATGTCCTGCTTTATGGTTTGATTCCTGATCATTGGTTCCTTTTAATTACTCTGAAATTTATTTTAGAGTGATGACAATCAGGAGTACAGGGTACTATGTCTGAGGGCTGGAAAGAGAGTACAGAAAGGAGCCTTTCACTTCAGAGCTGCTGGTTGGAATCCAGCTCAAGTCCAGGAGTTTTTAGCAAAAATCACCTCTGTGTGATGGCTTCTGGGTGCCCTGCACTCTACATCCACAAATGGTTCAGTGTCCACATCACACAAACCACAGAACAATTGGTGCTACTGTAATTGGGAGTCTAGTGGCAGCACCAGTGGAAAGGGCAGGGACTTGAATGAGCATGGAAAATGAGCTGCTTTATTCCCTGCTCCCTCAGGTCACCTTTGAGACACATCTGTTTGAGGAAACTTAGAGGAAATTTGATCTCTGGTAGCTCCCTTCTGGAGATAGAAGAATTTACTTTGCAGTACTGACAATCTGACACCCACTAAAAAACCTTACATTCAAGAAAAATAAAGATCATTATGGGATCATTTAACATGGGAAAGCCTGAACTGGAAAAAAAAAAAAAAAGAAAAGCTACGTATGATTGAAAAATCAACAATAAAATCCAAATGCTGACTTGAAATAATAGGAACCTAGCCAAACTAATATTATCAAGCATGGCCACCACTGCCAAAAATTGCTTCCCTCAAAACCCGAGGGAAATCCTGCTCTTTTATTAAACCATTGAACAATCTTTTCTAGTTGAATCCATTCTAGGGAAAAATTAAGGAGTGTTTCCTCAAACATTCTCTTTGGAGGTGAGAACATGGATTGCTAGAGGAGATATTGGACTTTATTCAGCCTGAGATGATGCCTTGATGTCTTGGAAACAGGGACTGGAAGGAGAGCTGTCATCAGCACAGGACATCATGAAGAGAAGTCTGGCACTGCCAGTGTCCCCATGAATCCGTGGTGGAGCTTGGAAAGGACCTTTGGAGGTCGCCAGCTCCAACTCCTGAACTTGGCACTTCCACTGGGTCTGCTGTGAAGTAGGGAGCTCCTTTCTTAGATTTTATATGTATCATTAGTATTCCTAAAAAAAAGCTGGCAGGAAACTAATGGTGTGCTACCAGCAGTGAATTTGGCCCCATAGTCCCTGTAAGCCTCAAACAGCTCAGCTGTGAAGACACCTCTGAATCTGCTGAAATGACACAGTCACCTATGCTGATTGCAGTGGTGGATGTGGCATGAATTTTTGGCTAAGTGAAATTTAAAAAATGTGTTTGATGTCAGATAAGTGCATTACCAAATCTGAAATGTTCGGAGACAGCTGACTGCATGTGAATTTATGCCAAATGCAACCAAACATAAAATACAAACTTCAGCCTTAAGTAGAAGTTTTCCACCACAGTTCTTCAATACCACAACATTTTGACTTTTCATTTTAAAACAGTTTAAAAACTTAATCTAAATAACTTTAAATCATTTTAAGAGCTCCTCAGACCCAGGTTGTTAATTTCTAAGTATTTATTTAAGTATTTATTTTGGAGGGGGGGTGTGGGGGTAGAATTCAGAGCAACACAGTTCCTAAATGTTTGTGTGTTTGAGTGTGTCCATGGTGGTGGGAGCAGGACTGTAACCTGCCACATCTCTGCTTTTGTATTTTTTGACTTCTCTTAAGTAGATGAGGCTACCAAATTTTGTAGATCTGCTTGTACAAAGGAGACAGGGTTTAGATCCCCATGTTTGTTCCCTGTTGTTGTGGTAAAGCAGGATTTGAAACCCAGGGCTGTGAAGGTCAAATTCCCAACTTTGTGGTGTCTTGTGAGATACACCTGTGTCATGAGGGTGGTGGGAAATAAGCACATCCTTTCAGGATAAATATGGAGAGGTATTGTGAAGCACCACAGAGGTGTGAGGGCCAGCTTCAAAGTTTCTGGGAGCCTGGGGATAACATCATCCAGAGCACAGATTTCAGAGCTTCAAAAA
>VZRH01003774.1:143018-180684 GCA_013397555.1 Urocynchramus pylzowi | reverse complement strand
AAAATAAAAAAAAAAAAAAAAAAAAAAAAAAAAAAAAAGAGAGAGGATTTCAGCATCCTGTATCACACCACCAGTTTCTTGTAATGAAGAGTATGTGGTGCATATTTTTGCCTTTTCTATGCCAAGTGCTGAATTCCTCAGGGGGCTGGTGATTGTGCAGAAAGCTGGGTCCCTCCCTGCCTGCCTCAGCCGGGGGCAGCCAGGCTGAGGCTCAGCCAGGGGAGCCTGTGCAGGGGCTTCCCTTGTTCCAGCAGGATGCTGAATTCAGCAGCCTGAGTGTCTGAGAGCAGCAGCAGGAGCAGGGGTGAGGGGTTTAAAGGGTGGAAAAGCTATGGAGCAGAAATGCATTTGGCCTTCCTGAGTGCCTGGGAGTTGGCAGCAGTGGTCACATCATCAGGCAGCCTGCTCTTCCACAGGCAAAGAGGGAATGCATCCTCCTTAATGGGAAGAAGAATAAGCCATAGAGGCAGGAACACAAAGTTCTGCATGTGAAAGCAGTGCATAAACACTATGGACTAAACTAGTGCAGGATAAGATCACTGTTCAGAAATACGAAATTGGTTCTGAAAAAGAGACTCCAAGGTAAGTCAGAGGCCAGAAAATGAACTGCTTTTGTAAATTTCCCACAATTCCACATAGTGAACGAGGTTACACATGAATGAAACCATGATGTATGAGTTGGCTTCTTAAGCATTAAAAATCCTTTAAACTATAGCTGCAGTGTTCATTCCCAAATGATTTTACTTTGTGTATTTATTTAGAGAAAGCTGAAACAGTTTGCCATTTGTGTGTATTCAAAAGCTGCACATTTCCAAGACTATAAAAGAAACCTTAAAAAGAAATTACTTTCAGAACTCAAATGATGATATTTTAAAATGGATTTTAAAATGCATTAAAAATTAAATAGGTGTAAGAAAGACAAAAATCTCAGTTGTCATCTTTTTGTGACTTAATCATAGAAAGTTATTGTGATGCACACATAAAACTGGACAGCACAGATTTCTGTTCATCGTGTTTATTTCATTTTATGTTATGCATTTGCCTGAACAGTTGCTTTCCACATTGTGAATTATCTTTTGCGTGAATGTTTTGAAACATTTAAAGTTGGAGGTCATATAAAATATAGCTGTATGTGTCATTCTAAATTTGTGAATAAACTCTCATACAGATTTGGGTTTGTGTACACATATGGGAAATCTTAATTTTATTGTTCTGGAAGGTAACTATTTGTATTTATAATAACAGAATGAGACTTAAAATGCTTCATTAAATGTCAAAACTATGTAATAATACTTGGATATAGGAATTGGGTTAGAATCCCCTGAATTATGGTGAGTTTTCAAGTGTTTTCAAACACCAACAGCTTTCCAAGCATGTACAATATGAAAGTCTAAGTTACATTTTGTAATGGTGTTGTTCAGGTTTTGTTCTTAAAAACTAGCTTTAGAAAGTGTGGAAATTGCCATAGGAATACTGTTCCATTCATTTTTAACTCAAGAACATTGGAGGAATGAGATTTGTTGAAATGACCACTCGCAAATAATGTAATTGTCTTCAAATTTCTGTAAGCAGAAAAATTNNAAAAAAAAAAAAATCAGTGAAGTTAACTCAAAAGTGTTATTTTGTACAAATTACTGTTTAAGGTACCTTTAATGTTTTCAGCTAGTCCATTCTGTCAGGGCTGCTGTCAGTTGAGCCTCCACAGCACCTGCTCAGCAGAGCCTTTGTACCGCCCTGGAGGCAGCGTGCTCTCGCTTGCTTTTTCATGGCCTGCTGGATGGAAGAGGCTGTGTAAGCCAGAGTTTCACATTACTGAGCAGTGATAATTAGAGCTGCCTGGCTTGTTTTAAGGAGAAGAGGTCATATTTTCTTGACTTGGGTAGAATGTGGGCTTTGGACTAATATTTTCTGTGCTAGGTGCAGCCTGTCCATTCCTTATGGGGGCTTGTTCTCCGGCAGTGTTTTGCCTACCCTCTGCAAGCCTGTACAGTCTTGTAAGGCAGAGCAGAAGTCTGGGAGCATCTTCCTGTCCTGTTGGGCAAGATGTCAGCGTGTTGGTCAGTGAAAGAGGGAATTGCTTGATTGAACTTAAACCTTTTTTCCATTGTGCCACAAACTTCCCCAAAAGCTCCATATTCTCCCAGCCCTGCTGTGTCAGTATGATCAGAAGTTAAAGGTTGCCATCTAATGGGGAATGTACATAACACAATCTTCATCGTGTTTTACCAAATTATCTCTTCTTGTTCTTCTCCATGTACCTGTGAGTATTTTCTTTACAAGGCACAAGAGGAATGAGAATGATATTTTATTCAGATTTTACACGGGATGGTAAACGATACTTTATCAGTAACAAGACATTGCAACCCAGTGAGAAAATCCAGTCAATTCAGCATAAATTAAACTTGCACTGAATTAAATCTGATTTCTGAATGCTTTCTCTATTAATTCAGATATAGATGAGTGCTCCTTTGAACGGACCTGTGACCACACCTGTATCAACTACCCTGGAAGCTTTGAGTGTCTCTGCCATAAAGGCTACACCTTGTACGGACTGACACACTGTGGAGGTTTGGAAACTGAGTTTTGCTTACATGTGTGTTTGTTTGCTTTGGGAACTGTTTACAGAGCCACACATTCTTTTAGATTAAGGTTTTATAAATCAAGATGATAAAGACATAACGTTAAAATAAAACATCATGAGCTGGGTGTGACTAAAATTTCAGTGTCTCAAATGTTTTTGAATGAAAACCAATGTCCCTCCATTTTTTGATCAGAGCTTCCACAGGAGTGGGGTTACTCACAACTGTAGGGAGGCATCATATGATGGGCAACAAAGAGAATATAGGAAAGAACTCAGTTTTGCAAGGTTTATATATTTTGGCTCTGATGGCATTTGTTCTTACCAGTCTGTGACATAAACTGCCTGTGAAATGCATAACAGAAGGCTGTGGTGGATCTTCCTCCCATCTTCTGGGGACCTGCTTTCAACCTTTTTGGTATGACTGGAAAGAATTGGTGCTGTAATGTTTCATTATCTAGGAGAGGGATGTTTTTGAAGTGCAGCATTACCACAGTGACCAAATTAGAGTTTCAGCTGATGTAGCAGAAACAGGTGCTGGCCCCTCACTTCTGAGGGCTGAGTTCACCTGATGTTGTAATGTCAACATGAGACTCTGCTAATGGTATCTCTGCATGGCTTCTTTTCTGGAAGAAAGATGTAGGGGGTGTATGCTAATCTCTCTTTTGTGGAGAAGTATCACATGAATTCATGGTAAGAGTAGAGGCAGGTGGGAAGAGAAATTAGAGTCCATCTAAGAAAGCAGTTTGAGAACAGACCCCACTTGAAAGCAGTTGTGAAAGCAAATTCAGAGTCTGAAAGTTTTTGGGATCTGTGTTATGTGAGGTGTAGAGAGACTGATCTTCAGTTTCACTGTTCATTCCATAATGACTTAATGCACTAATTTAGGGAAAGCCTGAAATTTGGGGTTCTGCCTCAGTCTTTAAATAACATTCAGCCTCATTTCAGCTTCAGCCTTTTCAGTAAGACTGAAGAAGGACCAAAACTCTTACTGGAAATACTCAGTGCTGAACTTTGAGCAAAAACATAACTGAATCTAAACCTCCTGCTTTTTTCCATTATGAGTAGATACAAAGTCACAGCTCTGAATCCAGACATGACCAGGCCCCAAGATTTACCAATTAGGCCTGTCACTAGTTTTAGTCCTTACATGCTTAATTTTGAGGTCTACCAGTGAGCCAGAGCATCAGGAATTTTGTGTGTCTCCGGTTGATTTGGTGTCATTTCAGCTCATTAAATAAATAAATGTCTTTTCTGGTAGTGGGAAGAGAGGAGATGAGAGATGGACCTTGTTGGCACGAGTATATGAATGCTGAATGCATGGACTAAAAAGGATACACCTCATACTGGCTAAATACTTTTCTGATGTATCAAAAGTTGGAAGATTTTCTGTGGAATGTCAATGATAACATATATGATAATTTCTTCACCTTCTTGCAAGCTTTACCTTTAATTTTAATTAGAGGAGTGGAAGTCTAAATTACACTTTGACTGCTTAGTTTCTTTCAAAAGCATCATTTCCTCCTTCAACTGAACTTCTTAAAGAAACTCTGGGAATCACTGGAGAATTTACCTCCTTTTTTTGTAAAAGTGATGTAATGTCACAGAGGTTTATGCCATTTTTCTATGTAATTTATTATTGTCCAGATGCTGCAGAGACTTTCCAGCATGTTTTGTATCTTGTGAGTACTTCCAAGAATTTCAGTGTAACTGGTCCTGGCAAGCAAACTGTATCTAATGCATAAATCCTTGGGAAAGTGGGAGCTGTACAGTTTAAGGACAAATACATGCAATATGCACTAAAGTTGTTGGGCACTGTCTGTCTTTATACACATTTATATGGGCTCAAATGTCAAAGATACAGTAGAATTAGGTTTCCCTATGCAAGTCATGTCTTAATGCACAGTATATGTGTGTGCACATGGTTAAGACTCTTCACAACTTCAAATATGTTTTCAGATATTGATGAATGCAGCATCAGCAATGGTAGCTGTGACTTTGGGTGTCTTAATACCATGGGGAGCTATGAGTGTGTCTGCCCACCTGGAAAGAAACTGCACTGGAATAAAAAGGACTGTATAGGTAAGAGTGGAATTGTGACTCAGAGGTGACTGTAGTGATGCTCTTGTTCTCCAGGAGGGTGCAAAAGCCCATGGTTTTGTTTGAGAGAGGCTGCATTTTCACAGTCTAGGTTCCCAAATTAATTTCATAAACTCAGATAACACCTGATCCTGTCAAGCTCTGTGGGCTAGGATACAATTCTAGGTCGATTAGCAAATGAGCAATATGTTGGATTTTATTTGTGTGGAATGTTTTTTAAGTTTATGAGTCCATTTACAGAAATCTAAGTATTATTATTATCTCAGGTATTTTATACTTTTGTCCTTAATTTGCCCTCTTCCCATCTCTGTAATGTCAGCTATAACTGTATTTACCTCTAACACTAATTTAGAATATTCAGAATATTTAACTGTTTACAAGTAGGACATGGTAGGACATAATATCTACATTCACAGAACCATACCCCAGTTTTTCAAGTTATTGCTAAAAGTGTCCTGCTTCATATAAAGTGTACTGACACCAGCTGTGTCAGTATTTATCACAATGAACACAAAAAAGTATTTATCACAATGAACACAAATCCTGAGACGAGAAAAATTTTGTACTTGCTGCTAGTGCCACTTTGTGGCAGACCTGAATTTCTGTATCCTTTAAATAGATGATTTCTTTTCCTGGAGTCTTATTTGAAGCACAGCAAATCTTGATCTACAGCCAAAGTATTTTCTGTGAGATTTTAATTCTGTTTTTTTCATTTTTAATGAGAATGGCATACCTGGGGTTTTTCATGGCCAATTTTTTTAACCACAAATAATTTCTCATAGGCACATTTGGGGATGATGCTTAATACCTAATTGGGAGCAAGACAGAACAAGAAAAGGGGGGATCTTCCTTTAGAGAATCTCTGCACATACTGAGAGGAAGCACTGCTTAATCTGGAGCAGAGAGCACTGCACTGGCCTCATGTGATCATGTAGTTGTGGCATTTTTTACATGGATACAGCAGTATGGAAAGCACTTTATAACCAAGGTGGGGTGGGGGTGAGAGCCTCAAGCTGAATTCCAGCCTTTGCCTCTATGTTCTTCCTAAGCACAATTAAGTGCTTCACTTTCTTGCTTGCCTGGCTGTTACCTTCCCTGCTATGTAGAGAACTAAGCATTGTGACAGCAGGAAATAGCCCACTGTGGTTTTTAGTTACCCACTAGGTCTCCCTTGCCATATACCAGTTATTCCTCTGGAAAGGATTTCATAAGTTAGTAGCTGGGTCTAAAATTTTTGGAGGTTTTTGGTATGAAGTTGGACTACTTGTGCTATATTCCCTCACAGCCTTCTAAGAATGATGTAAGAGGCTGTATTGAAAATATTTTCCTGCTTGTAAATTTCTACTCATTATCTATAATGCTCAGCTGGAAGATGGAAATAGAACACCCTTGTCTATTGATACACACTCAAGTATTTGGTGACTTCAGTGAGGCTTAAAATGAGCATCATCTCCCTGCTGATCACCTGCCTTTATTACCAACATTTTTGAGAGGAAACTATATTCTAAATTGTTACCAAAGCACAATAAAAAGTGGAAGAATTATATTTAGTGATCCTGGTGCCATGTGATTTGGAGACATTTGCAGTAACAAAACCCTCTTTTGCTCAGCAATGGCACTTTGTGCTTTGTTGCCTCCTCAGTCCAAGGAAATAATTTCTTTAAAGACATCACCAGAGCAACATAGAAGACTTAGGAGAGAAATGGAGAAAGTGGAGAAAGTGGAGGATGATTATTCCCATATCTGAGATGTGAACATCAGGCATGTTTATGGGACTTGTATATATTTATATTTAATGACCAGTGAGGGCAGGAATACAAACCAGCTGGAGGCTGCTGGGACTCTTCCTCTGCACTCAAGCCAAGTCAGGCCACACTCATTCCAGCTACTGCTTGGAACTGCTTGGTTTCATGTTGGCTTCACTGGGCTTTTGCCAAGCCCTGGTAGACCCAAACCAGTCTAGCTGCTACAGCTCTGGTGTCAGAAGCAAGCCCTACTTCAGTGTGATCTGCTGGCAAGCTGACAGGTAGGAAAAATGACATTTACAGTACTACAGTCAGCAGTGAGAAAAACAAATGTCAGCCAAACCTGTCTTGTAAGGTGATCAGGCTTGGAACAAGTAGCAAGAAACAGCTGGAGAAAAATCATGTACCTGAAACAGCATTTCTATGGGGCTGAAGCAAGAACTGCCCTACAGCCACCTGACTGATTCAAGTAGCTGCTGCAGTATGAAAAAGCTGCTTGAAGAGGTGCCCAGCTGCACTTGGTCAGCAGTCAGTGCAGAGGGGAACCCTCTGGGGAAAGGAGGGAAGCAGTGAGACTTCCTCCCTGTAGGAAGTGATGGCATGTGCCAGGTGCAGCCAAGAATGAACCTTGTCATTTGTGAGGGAAAAGATGTACTTAAGCAACTCTTCAATCCAAAAGGGTGGCAAATTAAAATAAATGCAGGGTTATGATTGTCCATGTCATATCACCTTCTCAGGATGAAGCACAGAGACTGCTCCAACAATTAACAGCAGCTTCATGTGTTTGCAGCTGAAACACAAGCACTCCCTTACCCAAGTGTGAAGGGTCACTTGTGAGACCTTCAGGGTGCTCTGTCTTCATCCTGCCATGAAGCCAAGAGGAGAAGCTGGATTTTTCCTTCACGTGAGCCTCAGCGTGCCTCATGCTGAAGGCACTGATGAGAAATGGCTCTGTGATCCCTGTGTGTGGCACAGGGTCTCTTCTGGCATTGTTGGGGGCATTGCAGCAGTGTCTAACAGGGCCAGCAGGACTATCCATCTCCATCCTAGCATCTGCTGCCTCACCTCTGCCTGGCTGAGAAGTTTTCTAGCTCCAGAAGCTAGAGCAAGGAGCTAAAGTTAAAAAGTCAGTGGGAGTTGGAGAATTAAAAAATACTGTTTTAAGTCACCTAAGTAAACAGACCACTGTGCACAGTGCATAGTTGGTCTGTTAAATTAGAGAGCTGTACCTCCAAATCAGAGAAGGACATCTCAGGTGATTAGTGTTACCTGCTGCTTCCAAGATCAAGAGGAGCACACAGAATTGTGCTCATAGAGCACAAAGATCCGAAAGTGGAGGATAGGAAAGAAAGACTGATCTAGAGTTTAGGTCTAAAAATGTGAAGGGAGTTTCATTTTCAAGTACAAGCTCAACATCCCAATCCAGATGCTCTCCCTTAATATGTGCTTATTTCAGAAATCCTTGTATCTGTCACTGTGTTTTTTGCCACTTCCTGCCTTTTCTCACCGTTGTATCCAAGTGTGCACACAAGGTTCTGGGTTGGGCAGCTTCCAATTGTTTTACATTTCTTTATTTTTTTCTCCTCAGAGATGGTGAAATGTCTCCCAAATGCCAAACCAGCTCCCAAGGCTCAGCTAGTATGCAGTAAGACAGGAGGCATAGAGAGCTGCTTCCTGTCATGCCCATCCAATACTCTTTTTGTTCCAGGTTTGTGCAAATTATTTGTCCTCTGAGGTCCAGGATGTGATTTGTTGACTTTTCTCTGTTAATGTATTCATGATTCTTGCATTTTTTTTTTTGTTATGGACAACAGTAAATGAGCAAAAACTCATTATAAATTAAATCAAGAAGAGCTGATTGTCAGCTCTACATGAGAAGTTTGGTCCTTCATTGTTTAATTTGAGATGTCAGTTGAAAGGGTGGGAAAATTCTAACAAAAAGCTTGTATTAAAAAGTAACAGGAATTCACTGAAATCAACTGTTCATTTTTGCCTTCCCTTTTGGCCCAGCAATTCAATGTATAACAATTTTTTCTGCACCATCCTGGTTAAGGTGGATGAGTATTATTTATAAAAAATTGGGCATTTCATACCCTTCCCTCCCTGTTTTTTTGTTTGTTTGTTTGTTTGTTGTGGGTGGTTTTTTTTGTTGTTGTTTTGGGGTTTTTTTTAACCATTTGCTCCTGGTAGTTTCCATCTTCACAGTTTTGCAGGGAAGAAGGAGGGGATTGCTACTGCTTTTTCATAGATGTTCTGGCACAGGATTATTTTTGGGTGTCTGCTTTTCACATTTAGCCTTGGCATTATATGCAGTCGAGCTAACATTTTATTCACATTTTAATTTCAGTTTAGCAGATATTAAATGGAACTGTGGATTTCTCTAATTGTAAGCACCAAGACAGAGTTTTATCTCTGTAATATGTAAACACTCTTACGCTTCTAAGTACGCTGTCTCTGTTTCTGCCAATAAGTTCTGTTGGAGCCTGAAGCTAGAATTATTATGAAAATACATGGTTTATTTTCTAAATTACAGGGAAGCAGAAGGACTTTGCCATGGACAAACACAAAATACTTTTTACTTGTGCACAGCTAACCTTGTGCCAAATCACTTATGAAACGCATCATTCCAGTGCTGGAAGAAACAAACCTTGCCGACAACACTGTGAAGTGTTGAAGCTTTTTGGCAAAGTATTTCAGCCACTTAAAATCCAAGTTCAGCACTTAAAATATCTCGTTGTTTAGCAGCATTGAGAAGCTGAAGCCTCGAGTTTTGTGAGGCTGTTGCCCGTGTGCTGACTGTGTTCTGTCCCCCAGACTCGGAGAACAGCTACACGCTGAGCTGCGGTGTCCCCGTGCAGCACGGCAAGGCGCAGCCCCGGCGCAACTCCACCCTGCCCAGCTGCTCAGGTGGGTCTGCCCTGCTTGCCCCCCTGTCCTGGGCCCGGGAGGGAGGGCATGGACCTCGGGGGATTGCAGGACATCAGCTCATTCCTTGGGTAAGGCAAGGGTAAAGGTGTTGCCTGATAATGAAAGGAAAAGCCTTGCGACAGAGTTGAAGCGGTGTAAGATAAAAAAGTAATTCTTGCAATAAAGTGGGAAGATAAAAAAGCAATTCTTCAATGAAAGCTTTCAGGTGTGCCAAATATGGCTCTGTGCATGTGTGGTACAGGATTTCTATAATTCTGTAAGGTTAATTAATTAGTATATCTGGCTGGGACATCCAATAGCAAATTAGTTACCCCAGTAACCCACTTGTGGGTCAGCCCCCTTGAGGCTTCTCTGCTCTCTTCTCTTGTTACATCTCTTAAGTTCTGGTTCTAGGATGTTCTCAGCAGGAATTCTCTTCTTAAGAATAAGGCTAAACAGAATTCCAAGTATGTATTAGTAGTGTTAGCTTGTTATTCTAAAATCTAAGAGAAAAGGTAGGAAAAATACCAGGAGCTATATAACCATGTATTAACAGTCTACAAAGCTACAAATATATTGAAAATGTATAAAAAGCAAAAATCTTGAGGCATCAAAGGTAGCCAATGTTCCCTTATGCACACACTCCTCTTCTGCAGCCTCTCCTTGAGGGTGGGGTGTGTGGAACTGCAGCACTGTGTTGGTGGGTCAGTGTGGGAGTGCTGCAGGTTTGAGATATCTTCAATAAGGACTAATATTTAGAATTATTTGCTTTCCATAGTCTAGCAAGGCAATAGTGAGCATATCAAAATGGGATTTTTTCCCAGGCTCAGGAGTGAGCCAAAGGGACCCAGCAGTAGCACAAGGGTGGGTTCCAGCCCTCCCCTGCAAAGCCCTTCCGTGGGAGCACAGCCTCCTACTGCAAGGGTAAAAGCTTATCCATAAAAAGGTTATGGGACTTCTGTGAGAAAATACTGCATTTCATCCATCTTTTTGTCAAAAAATGGCTGGACTGTTTTTGCAAAGACATTTCAAATAGCAAAAAACTTGAAGCCTGGCAAATTTAGAAACAGCTGAAACAACATCCAGCAGTAGGAAGAGCCAGCCCACCTCACACATACCTGCTGTACTTCTTTCCCATTTCCCAAGTTCTCCAGCCATGTATTTCTTATCTGTCTGGGATATGCTAGGAGGTACAGTGCTGTGGAGTGACACAGCCTGGCAGCAGATGTGCCTGCTTGTGGCACAGGATCAGGCCACCTCTAAGGTCCTGGTTCAGCAAAGCCCTACCAAGGAAAGAGGGACCCATGCTGTGGCATCACCTGGGACCACCCTCCCTCTTCTGCAGGGCCAGCAGGCAGCCCACAGCAGCTGGCAGGTGACAGCCAGGCCAGTCTTTTCCTCCAGGGACTTTGTGAGGAAATCAGCCAGCAGCTCCATTTTCTACTCATTGCACTATTGTACAGCAGCCTTTAAAACAAGACTGTGAAACCTGCCTTGGGTTTAAAGCTGAGGGATAAAGCTTGCAAGCCACAGACTGCAATAGGGGCAGCTCCTTTGGATGGTTTTCAATTGCCACCAGCATAGCTCCAATAAATTAACCGCACTGGCACTAGCAGGAGCAGAACTACAAATAACATGGGAATTCACAGAGAGCCCAGAAAAAAAGTAAAGGTAGGAATTAATCTATCTCATAGTAAATGACAAATTCACCCAAAATCCAAGATGTGCAGAGCAAACATGGTACTAGCACATTCATTGACCTGGCTGGGCCCAAGGGTAAGTACTCACTTTAAAAAATGAACTTGTGGAAATGGACCCCCTTGTACAAGCTGGGTAATTCTTGGGCTGCCTCTTTTCTAAATCACAAGAAAGCTTTTGAGACTGTTTTTAAAAATAAGTTTCAGATCTTGTTTCATTTCTGTCCCAATGGTAGCTTTTTTACTTTGCATCAACAGATTCCCTAGCCCCTCCAATCAAGCAGAAAGCTCGCTTTAAAATCAAAGATGCAAAATGCCATTTACGGCCTCGCAGCAAAGAAAAAACAAAAGATTCTGGGAAGCAGGCTGTTTCAGGTAGGTGGTTTCTTCCAGCATGTAAACAGCACTTTCATTTTTTTGTTTGCTTGTTTTCTTGTTCATTTGCATGCTTTGTTTTCACACTGCAGACAGGGAAAAAATCGATGGTTTTCATATTTGGTCTGAATTTAAGTTAAGGCCAAGGTTCCCACTGTGGCTGAACAGTGCCTTGGGTTTGCATCTTGGGTGCTGAAAATCTCACCAGTTGCTTTGAAAAATCTGTGTTCAAAAGTACATGAGTTGGGAATTAAGCTGATCCTTTTTCTGGCTTGATAATGGCAGAAATACCCTGAAACAAAAAGCTGTGACTAATGCAAAGTTATGTGAAACTGTGTCAGTTTGGTTTGGTTTGGTTTGGTTTTCCCAAATGAGATTTTTAAAAGAAAACAAAAGCTATTTCTTGTTTGGTTTATGCTGGATTAGTAACCTATTGTAGCACCAAAGACAACCCATAAGAAGGAAGGTTATTATGAAAATCTGATGTTACACAGCCTTAGATCTTTTGTTATGAAAGAGTGAGTAGTTATGATGTTAGAAAAAATATTTATAAGATTTAGGTGTCATTAACAAAAATGGTGGCATTAAAAAAGTTATGTTGCTACTTAAAGCAACTTAGCAGCTTACACCAAACATCTACTGGTGATGCATTCTCTGTTGTGATTGTTTTACCACCACTTTCACTAGCTAGTGAGAAATCTTACATGAGCCCTGAACAGAGAAGAGTAAAAATAGCTATCTTTTTAAAAAGTGAATACTTTAAAGATTTTATTTTTAAAATTTAGACTCATATTTCATCTTTACCTCACAATCTACACATTTTTACAAGTATTGACTTAAGTCTTAGTCATCAAGATGCTTACCATGTGAATAAGATGTGATTATCAGACTCATTTTTAAAGTCATAGAAGTTGAGGTTTTTGGTCTATACAATCACTAAGGGAATGTGTTTCTTGGATGCATTTCCTTGTCCTTTGCTTGCTTTGCTTTGTGTTTGTTATGTCATCTGAACCTCTGAGTCTAACACTAAGATTACACTCTATCACCACACCCTTGGAATGAAATCCTTCTGGTGGCTTGAGTGCCACAAATTTCTCTCTCTTCCCTGACCTGGAAGGTCCATCACCCATGGCAAACTATGATTCCTGCTCAGATAAAACCTTCCAATACATTTTCATAACCTCACAATCAAAGCCTTTTAAAGCCTTTGCTATCTGATGATTCTCACTTCTGAAAGAGATGGAATACCCACTGATAATTTTTAGAGGCCCAGGCCTGACATTCTCATAGATTTATGAAATTTACTCTCTTGCTTTGTTTAGCCATCAAATATAGTTTCTATTATTTGCTGATTTTAAATAATTTCTGTAAAGAGCCTTCTAATCCTTATGCAGAAAAGGGCTGGGCAGTTTTAGGCATTGGAGGCACCACTGTGCAGCTGAGCATCACCAGGCTGTGCTTTTGCCTTCTGCATTCACCAGCAAAAGGAGCAACCCCAGCACTGCCCGGAGAAGGAGGTGTCTCACAGCACACAGGAAATGTTATGAAGGCTGTCACTGCATTCATGATATCACTTGTTAGCCTGTCATGTGCTACTTTGCTACTTGATTTCTTCCCTCTGTTCCTTCTCTCATGCAAAGGAGGTCAGTTCCCCTGCACAGACAACTGCCAGGTGACCTTTGTGAATCTCAAGTGCGATTCCTCCAAGAAAAAACGCCGCGGCCGCAAGTCACCGTCGAAAGAAGTGTCCCATATCACTGCAGAGTTTGAAGTGGAGATGAAGTCCGAAGAAGTCTCAGGTTTGTGAAAGATTAGTCTGTGGAAACAAATCAGAATTTAGTTCCTCAGTGTGTTGTTAAAATCTCTTTGATGCTGTTTCATCAAGTTGCCATGAACACCTTTTAGCACAACGCCTCGTTCAACAGCCTCCCCAAACTCAAAGGTTCAGAGCTTTAACTGAAAAGAGCCAGGGATGAAATTCAGCCAAAGGAACAAAAACTGAACCTGCATCAAAATTCCTTCAGGGCCTTGAGTTAAGTCATGTGCTTTAATCCAGTCTCATTTCTTTAAACAGCAGAAGTGCTAATCGATGTACAAGGAACATAAAAATTAGGTAGAAGTTCTGCAAAAAAGATGATAAAAATATCCTCCAAAATGTAAGTTGCTGAATATGTAGTCTGTGAATCAGACAGTTTTATCACACAGTTGAAAAATTCATGTTTTCTTACCAAACTTCAGAATAAAACTAATTGCCTCAAGTTATAAATGAGATTAAATATTATGTTATAAATTCCAGCCAAAGAAAATGTGGACTGAGTCCTATAAAGATGTCAGTCCTCAAAGGCAGATTTCTTAACCTTGAGGGGCACCTCACTAGCCAATTGGTTCAAACAGCAGTTGTGCTGTTTCTTTTGCTGTTTCTGTTTTTTCAGTTTGCTGTTTCTTCAGCTGCTTTCTTTTTGTCACTGAAACAAAGGTGTTTTGGTCAGGGAAGTGGCAGGAGTTCCTAATCAACTGAGAAGAGCATGGGCAGAGAAAATTCAGGAATATTAATGGTAGCAGATCAAATACACATCTGAAAGGAGAACACATTGGGATTGATGCTTTCTGCAGCACTCAGCATGCACTTGCAGGCCATGGAACTGTTCCATGGATCTCAGAATACTGTCCTGTCCCTTTGAAAGGCCTGATACTTTGAATAGACTGAGCTGCTGCTTCAATTTATATGGACAAGACAGTGAAACAAACAGAGGTGTCATAGAGGAATGCAGGCTAAGCTTTTTGTTAAGCACTTCTTTTAAACATGAATCTCAATTGCTTCTAGTTTTGTTATCATTTCCCATCTAGACACCTGTAACATTGACTGTGTTCGGAAAAGGATGGAGCAGAAGCTGCAAACTGCAATCAAAACATTGAGGAAATCTATTAATAAACAGCAATTTTACATTCAGTTTTCTGGGACAGAATATGAAGTGGCTCAGAAGCCAGCTAAAGCTACTGAAGGGCATGAAGCGTGCAGTACAGGGCAAGTACTGCAGGATGGAAAATGTGGTAAGTCCAAAGAGCTCGAATATGCAGTCATATCCCCCAAATCAAGCAGACTGAAATTACCTTTTCCATGGTGAACCAGGGAGGAAATCTCTGAGATACTGATTTAGGATTTAATGATCAGTATTACTCAGCGTATCTGCATGGACTATGAAGGGAATGCATATATGCATAAGACTCTGAAGGGAATTCATTAGATGGTTGTAGGAAAACAGGAGTACAAATATGGATACATTCCCATGCTGTCGGGTGGTAGGTATCCAAAGCTGCCACAAGACTGTTGGCAGTTAGTTCCCAGTTGCTCCCATCTTATCAAAATATGTTTACAATTTGGTAAAACAATAATATGATGTTTGCCTAGTTGCTATATATTTACTTTTATATTACCAGTGTCACCCTCCTCACCATCAAATAATCCATGATCCATGGATATGTTATATTTAATGCTCAAGAGGTTCCAGTTAAAAAAAAAAAGTATAGAAATCTATTTTATGTAAAATACCTAATTTCTTTAAGCCTTTTCCCTTGTTACCAGACTCTGGTGCTTTGCTGGGGACAGTGTGCTAATGTAAATTTATTAATGGCAGTTCTCAGCACTGCAAGCTTTCTAATCACTTACAGACATCTTTTCAAAAGCAGCATACCTATTTTTCCAGCTACTGAGATACCAAGAGATTTACAAGCCAAAAGAAGTCACATCTGATAGGTGCTTCCTGTGAGTGGGTTCAGAGGTAGTTGTCATCATACGGGAAGAGTGATTTAGAAACCGTATTTGAAAGGCTGTTGCTATCTAGAAACTCAGACATTTTAACCACCCCTACCCAGGAGAGAAAAATGTGAAATGCAGTTACGTGCCCTCCTGAAGCCAGAAAAGCCATGTGTATTCATACCTGCATTTAAGATGTTGTACAGTTGGGGTATTTGAGTGGCAAGAGACAGAAATTATTACAGAAGTTATTACAGGGGACACAATGCCCATGGAGAAATCTCTAGACCTCATCTCAGGGGACAGACTTTTTGTAGTCATCTGCCATAAAACCAACTTTTAACTGCACCTGGTATAAACTAAAAGCTCACATTTCCCACACTTCATGCAGCGCTGCTTTAATAAACTGCAAGATACTGTTTAAAGTACCAACAGCTTTATTAACAACACATGTGTGATAAACACCTGAGTGCACTACCAAGCCATTTCACAGTTTAAACAATAGAAGCAGGACCTCACCCTGATATAAATGACCTAAACCCCAGTGGAGATGGGTCTGTTTACATCAGCTGAGGATCCTGGACTAACCCACGCAAAACACGTGCCACGTTAATCCTGGGCCAAAGACATCCACCTTCTCTAAATGTTTGATATTAGGGCGAATAATGTGATCAAAGTGAACATCCTTAGGCAGGCTCCCCTTTTGTTTCCTCAGTTACCTGCAGCACGGGCACCTTCTATAGCGGAGATCACAACCAGTGCGTCCCGTGCTCGCCGGGAACCTACCAGGACACAGAAGGCCAGCTCAGCTGCGAGCCGTGCCCCAGCAACGACGGCCAGGGAGCAGCGGGCGCCCGCAACGTCTCGCAATGTGGAGGCAAGTTGGACTTGGTTATAAAAGCTTTTGGTGTTGCTACCCACACCCTGGGAGGCAAGGAGGCTGAAAGAGGAGAGAGCCTGCCACAGTTCTGGCTCGTAAAGGTAACGCAAGAAATCTCTGTGCGCTTGCAAGCAACGGATGGTTTGGCTCGGGCCATCCGCTCCCATCGCTGACAAGATGATGGGATCTGCTACGGCAGTGTGAGTTGTGGGATGGGAATGAGCGAGCCAAGCAAAGCACTTTGGGCTTCACCTCAGGTATGGAAGTACCTTGACTTGTCAGGACTCATCAGTGTATTGTGAGCCAAGGGGATGGATTGCTTTGGACTGGTATTGGTGATAATAATGAACCTGCTCAAGTAATGTTTTGCATGAGATGCAGCTGACCTGCTCTAATTAGCAGCAATTGTAAATTTGAGTTAGTTATGCTGCAGGGATCTGTAACCCAGACTCAGAACTAATTGTTACAGTGCTTGAATGCACTGTAACTTTTGGCAAGTGATGTACCATCTCTGATTCAACTTCATGATTTATAAATTAAATTATAATCATGATAATACCTGGTGGTTCTATTGTAACTTGATCAGTTTAAGTTTTTAAGATACAACTGTTTATTTGCTTTACCTCATTTCATTACAGACTATCAAAATCTAGTTTATAGCAGATACATTATCTGACTTTGAAATAAATCTGTCCTATCTACTACACAAGTTCAAACTTGAAAACTCATCCATGTAATGCATTCTTCAAGGGTATCTAAAGAGAACACATGGCAAATACCACTTGAGAAACTGCTGTTTTTTCCCATTTACTGAATAAAAAGTAACTGCAGTGTCACCAGTCCAAACATATGATAGATTGTGCTGATTTGCTGTATGAAGGAACTATCAGACAAAAAAACTTGAAACACCTGTGTATCTTTGCTATGCTGATTTGTATTTATCCATAACACAAGAAAAGCATATCAAAATACAGTCTGAGTTTATAAAGACTGACTATAGCATACTGACAAAAGCAGCAGAACAGCTAAAAGAAAAAGACTCTTGTTTCAAGGCTTACATTGGAATTATTGTTCTGTACAACAACAAAAAAAAACCCCTTTGGATTATTTTTGCAGGGTGGATTTATCTCACAATGTTTGTTGTCAAATCAAAACGGTCTGTTTTTCTGCTCAGCTCTCCCCTTTTCCTCTGGGAGTGGCAAGAGAGAATATGCTTTGGACTTCATAAATTTCCCTGTCAAAGATTTTTATCAAAATTTGTGTCAGCACATGTGACTTTGTTAGAAAGTCTTTACTGTCTGTACTCACTGCCAGTAATCAATAGTATTTTTGCATCCTGTCTTCCAGAGCAGAAATGTCTGTGCAGTAACCCATAATCTTTCACTGAAACCCTCACTTCTAAATGTGAGGAATGTACATTCCACAAGTATGTCAGAGATTTTAAGTGCCTGTTGTGCAGAAATCAGTTGTAGCTGCAAATGAATTCCATGCTACAGTGGGTTGCCCCTGCCTGGACACCAGGCACCCACCAAAGCTGATCTCTCACTGCCTTCCCCAGCTGGAGAGGGGAGAGACAGGATAACAAAGGTTCCTACTTGAAGGCAGGGAGAGACCACTCACCAAATATCAAACAGACTTGAATTTGGAAAATTCAGTGAATTCATTACTAATCAAAATCAGAGCAGGATAAGGAGAAATAAAATATCTCCTAAAAACACCTCTTCACAGCCCTCCCTCCTTCCCAGCTCTGCCTCCTCCCACTCAGCAGCACAGGGAGATGGGAATGGGGGTTATGGTCAGTTCATCACACTGATGTTGTTCCTGATGCTGCTCCAGCATGGGGCCCCTCCCACAGGAGACTTCATCAACTTCTCCAGTGTGACTCCATCTCATGGGCAAGAGTTCTCCAACATGANAAAATCAGAGCAGGATAAGGAGAAATAAAATATCTCCTAAAAACACCTCTTCACAGCCCTCCCTCCTTCCCAGCTCTGCCTCCTCCCACTCAGCAGCACAGGGAGATGGGAATGGGGGTTATGGTCAGTTCATCACACTGATGTTGTTCCTGATGCTGCTCCAGCATGGGGCCCCTCCCACAGGAGACTTCATCAACTTCTCCAGTGTGACTCCATCCCATGGGCAAGAGTTCTCCAACATGAGTCACTTTTCCACAGGGTCAGTCCTTCAGGCACAGCCTGCTCCAGCATGGGTCCCCCACAAGGGTCACAAATCCTACCAGGAAACATGCTCCAGTCTGGGTTCCAGTAACCAATTGGACCAGGCCAGGTAGATCAGTGTTGCTCCTAATAACAAGAACAAAATTGTCCTCAAAATAGTAATATCATATCATAATATTTCTCTGAGGTCTGTGTCACAACAGCCAGTTTGTACCATCATATTCCAGCCAGCTGGGATGGGAGCACAAGGAAATCCTGGAGATCCTGACCCCACAGGTGTCCATAGGAGTTTGGCTTTTATAGGGACAGAACTTGAACTTGGCTTTCTCTCAGGAGCTCTAGTTCATCCTAAGTCCCAAAGTTCCTCACTCATGCCAAGCACCCAAGATACTGAATGGCCCAAACATTTTCCAGCAAGTATGGGGTTCTTATGAGATTGCAACAATACCTAGAGCTCTCAAAACTTTCTTATTTTCAAGCCAGTTGTTTCTGTCTGCTGCTCAGTTCTCAGGGAAGCTAAATTGCAAAGTACTGGGGTTAGGCAACCTCAGGGAATATGTAGCATCTCACAGTGCTGGTGTCCCAGTCTGGAGTGGTGTGAAGATACACATTCATCCCACAATCTTGAAAAACCTGACATCCTGGTTCTCAGGTTCACAGAGGAAAGTACTCGAGCTAGCAAGAACCAAGCCAAACAAATAAATACCTATCAGAAACTGCCTGGAGAGCGAGTTTGGAAACTTCTGTCAGTAGATTGATTCACAGAGCAATTTGCTTTACACAAATCTCTGTTTCCTGGCAGAGGAGCACCCAACAAGCACTAGTTTTCACAACTACATGAAAAGCTGCTGGTGTTGGGTATTCTCATAGACAAGGTGCTGGACTGGCACCATTCCATCTGGCAAGCCCCACGATCCACTGTCCACATCTCTAAAATGGAGATACAAAAACTTGCTTCATAGGCATGGTTCAGTTCCATTTCTTCCTATAAAGTGCTTTGAAATACTGAGATGAAAGATTTGGTGAAAATACAAAGTATTCTAATAGAATCTTAATAGACCCCTTCAAAAAAAAGAAAAAAAAATCCTAACAGAATCATGATTGCCAAAAAGCATATTACGAAAATGGTTCTTATTACTGGTGGTGGTTTTAGGAAGAAGATACAGGAACAATACAAAATATGCAGGTAAGATTAGAATTTGATCTGCAGCTGTCTTGATGTCACATGATTAAGTGAAAGAAAGCCTTGCTGACTACTTGTGGGTTTTATACTTCATCCAGAAAAGTCAACACACTAATACAGGTGATCATTTTCAATTTCTAGGGCAGTGTTCTCCTGGGCACTACTCTTCAGATGGTTTTAAGCCTTGTACAGTCTGTCCTCTTGGTACGTATCAGCCTGAACCAGGAAGGACCCTCTGCTTTCCCTGTGGCGGTGGGCTTGTGACCAAATACGAAGGTGCTGTTTCCTTTCAAGACTGTGAAACCAAAGGTGAATTCAAAATCCTTCCACAATTCATCTTCCTACTTCTGGGCCTTTGGTTTATTATCATCAGTGCCAAGGGGCTCTTGACGGCTCCAAAACAAATGCTGTCACTGCATGGGCGTGTGATTAAATGAAATGGGCCAGAAATCTGCAAACTGGGAATGGTCTCTCGAGGCTGTGCAGACTGAACAGGATTTATGGTTTTCTTTGGAATTTCCCACAGGCAGGCACAGGGTCAGCACTGCTACTGGTAAGGGAATCAGCCCCAGTGTGTGGCAATAAATAACACAAACTTGGATTAGACAATGCTTTAGTTTTCATGTCCTGTATATTTTTATTTACTGTATCACAAAAACTAAACACTACAAAAGTTATACAAAGTTAAGGATTGATCACTCATGGACTAGGCAGAAACTGTAAGGGTGCAACACACTCTGTATTCCACAATGTCAGCTTCCAGTGCCAATGCTGAAGAAGGAATCTGCCCAAATTCATTTTGGTTTAGTTACTGAAATGACATGCTGGCCCTGGCAAACAGACACTAATGGAAACCTCTCTCCTGCTACTGTGAAACTAATTTTTCTTGTTGAGGTGGATTTACATCCGCTTCCATTTATTACAAATATATTAAATACAGTGAGAGGTACGTATCATGCAGGTTTAGTTCATAAGGGTTTTGCTCTGGGTTTTAGTTGGAAGATTCCTTATACTGGAAAATACAGGGATCTGGTGTCTTTTTTGCCTTTTATGGCCTAGTAAGTATGTTGCAGACCTGACATGTCCAGGGCAGAGGAAAGCTCTCTGCACTGGAGGTTGCTACTTTTTGAAAATAATACACCTCCTACCTTGCAGTTCACTGTTCTCCTGGACACTACTACAACTCCACAACACACAGGTGTATCCGGTGCCCTGTGGGAACATACCAGCCTGAGTTTGGTCAGAACTACTGCATCACCTGCCCTGGCAACACCAGTACAGATTTTGATGGCTCCACCAATGTCACACATTGCAAAAGTAAGTCACATTTATATCAGTGACACAGAATGTGTCTTTGGATCTGAACTGCAGCTCAAAGGTTCTGTCTGTCAGGCTGGACTTCAGATTTGTATTTCCTAGTTAGCAAATATTTGCTGCCAGAGGGAATAGTAAAAGTTGGGAAAACAATGAGGAAAAAAAGTTGGGCAAGTACCAGTTGAGGCGTATGAGTGTTGTAGCTTTAATATGATTTCACAGAGCTCCAGCTACAAGTTAAAACTACAGAGCCTTTACTTTTCCAGATCCTGTAAGCTGTGTAACAGTGATGCATATTTCTCTGTGTCTCTGTAGAGCAAAATATCTTCTATCAGAATAACTGCCATTTTAAAATAATTGTAAAATATCAAAAGATATGGCCATGCATGCTGCAATTGCCAGGTAATCGCTTATGATAGGGAGATCTGCTTGGAGGCTTTTCTGCAGTACTTACCCTCCTGTCTTAATTACCATTTTAAATATCCCCAAGGATTTCAGTGCAGTTTTATTTGATCCTTTGTGAATGACTGATTATTTTGGGCAAGCATTTTTTTTTCCCTCTCTACCATGATAATTTAAGAGAATGTTTCTATAATAATTAAGCAATGTCATCTAACTAACTATTCATGTGCAGATCTCCTGTAAGTTTTTAGTCTGATTATGTGCCATGTGTCTTATAAGCCCTTAATAATTTCTAATGTCATTTGAGTAAACTATATATTTGTATGGAATTTGAAGAAGTTTGCTGATTTTCCTGTAAAATAAAACCACCCTTGTTACTCTGCTGTCTTAGATCATCTCAGTTTTCAAGCCAGTTTCTGACCTTGCATAATATTTGGGGGTTGTATTAAGCAAAATATTTAAACATATATCTAACTTTATGTGGATGAGTAGGCCTGGGGGGGATCAAGCTTAAGTAATTTGTGCCAAATTCAAGATGATTTTTGAAAACTCAGAAAGAAAAACTGATCCATCAATGGAGATCCTTTATTAGCTGGTTTAATCTAAGATGAAGCAAGGCAGATCTGTAATTAAGTAAGGCTGGCTGCTGGGACCAGCACTCTCATTCAGCTAAAGCTGGTTAAAAACCAAGTAAGTTAAAGCAGAATATCTTCTGCATGTCAGCACAGTATCTATGGTAACCACAACTGGATCATGTTTATTTACCTGTGTTTCTCAAGCAAAGTTAAAGCAGCCTGGATGAAGCATTGAATCAGTTCATGCACCAGAGATCAAGGTTTTGCAGTCATCTGGAGCAGCCTTGTGGATCAAATATTCCTTTAAAGCTGGAGAATGTGTGCATTTCTAAAGCCACAAGGAGGAGTTTAGACTTGCTCATGACAGATCTAGAAAAACACCTCAGATTAATTTATCAACTAACACAAATGCTGATTTATGTTTCTCCCCAGACCAGCACTGTGGAGGAGAACTGGGGGACTACACTGGCTACATTGAATCACCCAACTATCCTGGAGACTACCCAGCTAATGTGGAATGTATTTGGAATATAAATCCACCCCCAAAGAGAAGAATACTCATCGTAGTACCTGAGATATTTCTCCCAATTGAAGATGAGTGTGGTGATGTTTTAGTAATGAGAAAAAGTGGTAAGTTGCCAGACATGGGTTATATTTCCTGCAAACTGATGGAGTGCATAGTTCATATTGAAGGGATGACTGTCTTCAGCATAGCCAGTGTTTCTGAAAGGTCTTGAATGAAGGGGCACAGCAAGTTAGAACACTACCAATAACAGTTAGCAGAGTGATATTAATTATTCAAGTTTATTGTCTGAATCACAAAGCAGTTAATGGGCTTCTGTCTGGCCCAGTTACCACATGGGATAAATCACTGCCATTCTAGAAGTCAACAATGATAAATTATATTTGGAGAACTATCTCTGTAATCTGTACAAACTGTGCTCTCACTTGTCTTTTGTAAATATATATATGTGCTGCAGTAATTGCTAAATCTGGGCAGTGTGTTGGTACAACTGACACCCTCAAGAAATCCAAAGTTATCCTGCTTTTCTGTGGACTGGAGGGGGTGCATTGTGTCTTTGATTATGAATTTAATTCAACAACTTCTAAAGTTAAGATCCTGATGAAATGCACTCCTCTTTTGCATTGGAGGATCTGGGCATCCTTCTGGTGATTTGTTGCTATATCAAGAAGCACCAAACCTGAAAAGCAATTGTTCACGTGGAGTTTTTGTTCAAAACAGTGGATTTGCTCACAAAAATGGTGTCTTATTTGCTAAAACAATCTTCACAATTTTTTATCCCTGAGGGCCTGTACTGCCATCTCTGTATATCAGAAGGAAGACACCTGGTCACTACAGATGAAAGGAAATTATGCCTGTGCAGATGAGCTTTTTTAAAAGCAAAGCACTTACTATAACAAAACACATCAGTTGTCCTTCTGACCCCAAATGGTGGTTCCAACAGTGACCAAAGCCAGTCACATCAGGGTAAAGTTACACTTCAGGCATGATTTGCCCTTAGTGAAGCTGTGCTGGCTGTCACCAACCACCTCCTCACATCCAGGGTAACTCTTCTGTGGGTCACTGACTCTGCAGGGTGTGACAGCCTTTTATTCAGAATTACCATACCAGATATTACATTCTGGTTTTATTGTGTTTTTATTCATAAGTGGTTTATTACTGTCAGATGAACTCCCCAAACTGGCCATGTGAGGGGCTGGCTACCATGTCTGCCTGACATGCAGCTCACTTGTCCTTACATGTCTGGGACAAGCATATGGGTACTCTGGGATACAATGCTAGAGTATTAAAAAATAAATAAATAAATAATATTGATAGTAGTTTTAAACATCAAAAATTATACCTCTTTGGAAAAACCTACTTCTCTTTATAGGCAAATAAGGACAACATCCATTTTGTCACAAAAAGCTTCTGTTGTCAGGAATATGTCAGCTGAGAAGTGTCTTGTCAATTTGACATCTCTTACCTCATCTAGATGAGGAAGGTTCAAAAATTATGATATAAAGAACATAATTTGACTTTATTTCTAGCTTCTCCTACTTCAATTACTACATATGAAACATGTCAGACCTATGAGAGACCTATTGCATTTACCTCAAGATCAAGGAAACTCTGGATTCAGTTCAAGTCAAATGAAGGAAACAGTGGCAAAGGATTTCAGGTCCCCTATGTGACTTACGATGGTGAGAATGGAATTGATTTTCATCTTTGTGTTATATCTGAATAAAAAAAAAAAAATTCCTTTTAGAATCTCTCTTACACTGCTTGCAGGGACAGAAGAATTAGGAAAAACTTTATGTGCCTCATTTAGTTGCAAAGACTGTGAAATAACATAGATATAACATATATAACATTTGAAAGTTATTTTGTATCCCTGTTTCTTCATCTCTAAAGTGGAGATAATACAGCATTATTATCTGGAGGAAGTAGTTTTTTGAGGATGTAAGTATTTATAGGGATAATTCAAAACTACTGTTATAAAGAAATAGAGAATTTTAAGGTGCTTAAATTAGAATGCAGCAACCTGAGAGACACTGAATAATTAACTGCATACAAAATTTCTCAACTCTGTCTTCAAGAAGAGGTCTAGCTCATGTCTGACTATTGCCCTCCCAAAGGATGTCACAGTCCCTCACCTGATCTTTATTTTTCAGAGGATTACCAACAACTAATAGAAGACATTGTTAGAGATGGCCGATTATATGCATCAGAAAACCATCAAGAAATTCTAAAGGTAAGAAATTTCTGCTTTCTTCAAGGCCAACCAAGAATTCCTTTTCCTAAGCATTTTCCTAAAATAGTTCTCAATACCTTGATACAATCATTGTATTTGAAACTCAAGGGTGACCCTAAATTCAATTCTGAGGTTTATGCTTCTGAGGTATTTGAAGCAGCCCAAAATCAAGTAACTGAGCTGGGTTTAGAATATGCTTATGTCCATTGTGAAAGCAGGAACTAAATGAAATATATGCTAAAATGATTAATAAGACTGTATGTTCAAAAAATTAGTCAGCCAAGAAAGAAGGACCTATTGTTTCCAGTCTGGCATTTAAATGTTTAAATGACTCACTAGGTTTGCTGTGCATTAAAAAATGTATTTACCTCAATCACTATCTTGCCTCAGTAAGAAATGGTTTTCCAAAGATACAAGCAACACCTGTAACAACTAACTAATTAAAACTGAAAAAAAGGCTGGTCAGAGGGCAAAATTGAGCCATGTAAATGTGGGGCTTGGAAGGACAGGAGCTGAGGAAGAGCTGGCTCCCTTGGCCATCCCTGCACAGCGCTGTTCTCTCCCTCCAGCTTTTGGGTTGCTCAGGTCCCAGCTGCAGTGCACAGCACCAGGCACAGACTCAGCTGAGGCTCTGAATCAAGCCTTTCCCAAGGTACAGGAGAAGGTCCTTAGAAAGCTCAGCATCACTGGGGACCAGCCTTGTCTCCCATCTGTGGAGGGAAGGCCTGGACAGCAGCATGGAACAGGGGGGAAGGACAGTCAGAGGCAGCTTGCAGTTCTAATGCAGACATCTGCAGTTGTGGTTGTGGTTAGTGCTCCTGCCAGGAGCCCTGCAAAAGGCATCCAGCACAGCAGGCAGACTCCTCCTCTGAAACTGCACTGCAACGTGGAGCAGTTGCCTTACACTGCTTTACCCAGTCTCAAGTTTTGCAAAACAGACCTGATTGTTCTTCAGTTTTGAAACCTATGCAGACACTAAATCCAAACCTTGCTTTTCTCTAACATACCTATGTTGTCTTCCATAGGACAAGAAACTGATTAAAGCTCTCTTTGATGTACTGGCACACCCTCAAAACTATTTCAAGTACACAGCACAAGAGTCAAAAGAAATGTTTCCAAGATCCTTTATAAAGCTGCTGCGATCGAAAGTTTCCAGGTTTCTACGACCATACAAATAGTCCAGTGGTATTCAATTTTTGGCTACTTTGCATTCCTGTCAAATATTGTCTTTCCTCCATAGTAGAAACATTTGCTAATTGTAAAGCTCTTTTTTGCAGCCTTTTTTCTCAATTGTTATTGAAGAACACCTATAATGTTTTATAACTGTTAAAAGTCAATGTTCTGAATGGGATTCTTACTACAAAAAAAAAAAAAATTACGCATCCCTGAGTACATCTAGTCGTAGATCCAAATTTGTGTCTGCACTAGTGTATCCTCACTTTTCATCTGAAGTCTCACTGTGTAAAAATATTCTTTCTAGCTTTTTATTTTTCATCAACAATAACTTTTGTCAAAGAAAGGAGGAATCTATTCAAATATAATTAAACTACCTGCAGAGAAGTTCTGTTATAGAAAGAAGTATGTAGTATAAATAATACTTGGATTTTGAATTGCACTTGAAGTTTATATTTGAATCTTTAGAAGAAAACGAAACAATCTAAATTTTGCTATTTCTCATTTGTGGCTTGGTGGAACCTCTGTCCAAGTAGAAATCAAAAAGGAAAAAAAAAAAGAAGAAAAAAAATGTATAATTTTGTTTTATGAATTACATGAGATTGAGTCCCATGCCCTAATGTCCTAATGTTTTTATCTGTCCTCTTCTAAACTTCTTCAGAGGTTTGCCACTGTCAATTACTTAATTGAAACAGATTTAGCTCTGGATTTCCATGCATCAGTCGGTCCCTTTAAAGTCATTTACAATAGGATACATGAGAAATGAACAACACTAGTAGTCTTGGTTTTCTTTCCATTAAGAGAGCATCTAATTAAGTACAATATATAAATATATAAATATATACTTCTATTTGTGGGTACATTAGTAATGTTATCTCTAGTTACTGTAAATATTATTCATGCTTAAATCTTTACTCCCACACATCCTATTTACTCATATCTATATGTAACTTAGTGTAGACAATGAAATGACTTCTCCAAGTGCTTGTCACTTCTATTAACACCCAACTGAAGCCTTTTGAGGTTTTATAATACTGGATAATGGTTTACTCTGGGACAATCTCTTTCAATATGCATTATTCCAGGAAAAATAGCATCAGTGGAGAGGCAACTGCTGCCCAGTAAAGGGTCAGCTGTTGCCTCTCCCTTGGGAGAGAACCCCCACATGCAGACCAACAGAGACACCCTCAGGACAGCACACGTGGGAGGAGCTGCTGCTGGACCTGCTGTCTCTAAAACACTGGGAACACAACTGTGTCCAAGCCCCAGCTTGTCAGGGGCCCAGGGGTGAACAGGACACGGTTTTGCAGAAGAGTTGGAGGGCAGGTTCTGTGTTTGCAGAGACCTGGTTCTCCCTTTTATCCCAGATTTGTAGCCACAGTGCCCAGCAAGCACAGGGACTGCAGGAGAGCTTTAGCCCTGTGCTCAAGCCCTGCTCACAGAGGGACAGTGGGTTTGCCATGATGATAAATCCTGGGTTTCCTGCTGTTTCCTGGCACAGAAGCCAAATCAAATGGGAGAGGAGCCTTTATTTTGTAGTAACATTTCAGCCTCTTTCCTTTTCAGTCCCTTCCTCTTGTGTATCATTTTCCCTTTTGATTCTACAAGTTTATTAAATGGAGAAATGAACTCACCTGGCAGCGTCCTTTCAGAAGAAGACTAACCCACAGTTTTGCTTTGCTGCTTTTTTTTTTTTTTTGCCTGTCTACCCTGTAGTTTAGCACATGTTTGGATGTTCTCAAAGACATATATTAGGGGTGCTTGTGGTTATCTTCTGACACTTTCTTTTTGTCCTTGAGCAAGTACTGCTTAAATTTACACAGTTGGTTTCTGTTGAGTGGTTGAATGTTCCATTTCTATGAGAACACACCTTAAGTATTCTGTTGAGTTTTTCTACTTAACCATCTTGTAATTTTGCTTGCCTTCTTTCCTTTTCTGTTGAAGAATATAATTTTTTTCTTTCTATGCCTGAACAGCCAGACCTTATAGTCTAACAATTTCTTTTTTCCCACTCATGGATCTCAGATCTTTGGTGAGCTTTCTTTTTAACATATACATTAGCCCTTGTTAAAAAATGTCACTTCTCCATAAAAGCCCTTTGTTAAAGGCTATTAAACCTAACTTCTTCTTTTAAAACTACTTTTATTTATGATTCACCGAGGGCCACTAAAAAGGACAAATCTTCATTAATTTTTTCTTTAACTGTAGTCATTTGTACAAAAAAAAAAGTTTTTAATAAGCAAAAATCTTTTCAGGTACTCAATTATGCAGGAGTATATAGCTAAAAAACTACTTTAGCCAAACAGTAGTTCAAAGTCTGACAGGTTATTCAGAGTTTTATCCAGATCCATTAGAATGAGTCAGGATTGCAGCCATTCTGCTGAAAGATATGAAGGAAAAGATATGAAAAATACAGTGAAAAATAACTTCTTCACTTGGCAAATGATTTACAGTGATCTCTAGTATTTCAAACTTGAGTAAGCAAACTTCAGAACCTGGTACTGTACACTGAGTTTAGTAAAATCCTTGCTAAAATTTTTGTTTAACAACCAACATGTTTGGACGTAATACCATTGTATGACAGTGATGCCAGACTCCAGAAACCACTGGCAGCACTGTAACATCTTCCAGCTTCCTAGCTCCATGGGAAATCCAGTGCCAGAGAGAAACCATAAGAGGGACATGTCCCAATTCTGGCCACTGGTAGTGGGACCTCGGTGGAGGGGTGAGAGGTGAATACAGGTGAGAGAAATTGCATTTGGCCCTGGTGCCGCTTGCCCTGACTTAAAACCACACTACAAAAAAAAGCAGCATTTTGTCCAGTTCATCCTGACAACCTGAGAGTGAGGCTGATATTCCCCAGAGCCACATCAGGGCAGGGACTCCACAGTGCAAGGACAAGGCACTTGAGGACTTCTGTGGCAAACACAGGCTTTGTGCTGCTGAAGGAAGGTGCTGAAAGAAAGAGAATAATTTGACCCTCAAAAAGTTGACACTTAAATGCTTTTGAACATTGAGGGGGTTCATATCTGATATATTTAGAAAATGAGTCAGGCTTGAACGCTTGCCACTCTGCATAGAAATGCTCTTGGATGTGCAAATTTTTAATGAAATAAGTAATGACAAGTGGTATATAGGGTAGTCTGAACTGGTTTCAACTGATTCAAAGAACAGCACAGAATTTATATATCAGCTCTAGAAGTTAAAAATGCTTTGACTTTCACACTAGATATACAGTTAGAGAAACTGGAAGTCACCAAATAGGAGATGAGTTCAGCTTTTCATCTGTTAGTGTGGGATGCCTTCATTGTCAAAGTCAGTAGCAACAACCTGTTGCTACTAGGCAATAACAGCACAACAAAGATTTCTTCTACTCACATTTGGGAATCAAAAACCATACAAGGAGAAATACAGCTGCCTTTAAGTAAGCCAGCTTTGTGAACGTGGCAGAATATAACATTTTAGCTTTCACCCTGAATATGAAATACTGCATTTGAACATATCAATTAATACAGCCCTGTATCTGTTCTTACAGAATTACACATGGTCTGCAGGACAGGAATTATTGTAACATTTATGTGTTAATACAGGTAGACTGAAGAAGTGCCCATTTGAGATTGCCCAATTCCATGGCACAAACAGAGCTCTTTATTTTCAATTTGCAAATGCCTTTCTGCTTCAAAGCTGCACCTGACACACTTAGCATTTGAAGCCTCTCTTTCTGCTTTAAATACTGCACTTATTTTTAGTGAGGTGGTGGTGAATCATCCCTAAACGTTCTCACAGGCCACCAAATCACTGCCTGCTCACCTGCTGCAGTCCAGGACACTGCAGCAATCACAAGTTGCTCATCAAGCCCTGAGTTGTGCCTTGAAAGTGACACACAAAGGTGCCTCTGTGTGTCATTTGAGCACAGGGAGCAGCAGGATTCTGTGTTCAGTGCATTGCCACCTCTTCTGCCACACTGCATCTTGCCTTCAATAATAAGACTTATTCTGCCTGGAGATTTAGCTCACTGAAACTGGATTTAAAAGTTCTGAAGTCTTTCTTTCATCCCATTTTCTTGCCCTGTCTTCCTTCTTCCATCATACATTAGATTTTTACCTAAAGACCAGCTTTTCAAAAGACATTTATTTCCTCATTGTGCCACCCCCATAGAATAAAGTTATGACTACTTAAGATTTAGACTAATCCTTCCTACACAGCAGCTTCATTCTAGAGTAAGCTTATTTAAAAGTAGGCAAGCTTACTTAAAACTAGCTTACCTTGTAAGCCAGGTTTAATTTAGTTTAGTTTTAGACTAGCTTAAATAAATACAGGATTGGTCAGAGAATTTTCAGAGCGTTCACATTCTGAGTTGTCAGTGGGCTTTAAAGAGCACAGCTCACCTGAAATCCTGTCTGTGAGCAGAATGCTAGGATACTGCCACATCAGTGAGAAACATCCTTTACAAGTGTTCAGCATTCCAAAAGGACAGTCAAACCCCACTCTGTGTGCCTTTTTATAAGCCTGCCCAACACTTTCAAATTTCTCAGATCAGTTTTACCTATAAAAAACCCAGTTTTAATCTTGCAGATAGCAGGTCAGGAATTTCAGGAGCAAAAGTAGTGCTGTGGTTCTTATACAGGGTCTGCTGACAGGTGTTTGACAGCAAAACTCACCTGCTCTGTGACAGCTCCCATGGACTCCAAATACCTTTGAATGCTCTTAAAAACTTAGCTGGAGTAAAACCTTCAACAACTGGACCCAGTGGCAAATTTCTCAGCCAGCTCAGGGGTCTGGATGATTTCTTAATGATGGGAATGAGTGACACACACAGTTCCTTGTATCTGTATCATGAGTCAAGGAGTTGCATTTTTTCGTAGTTTAAAACCACTGATTGACAGGAATGGGAGTTCCTATAGCATCTCAGTACTCTGAGACTTTAATGAAGTAGTTTTCTAGGATGAGAGACTGTTGTAAGCACTTGGGAAAAGGAATACTTTTGTCTTCCAGAAGAATTTATGGAAGAAGGAAAATTTCTGTAAGGTACTATGAACTTACTCCTCAGTGAGAGACTTGGATTCAGAGACAAGTCTTGTGTTTTATCTCTCATCTGAATAGAAGCAGAGTGGAAATAAACAATGTCCAAAACCTGTTATCTAAGGATCTGAATATCTACAATTCCAGTTTGTTATTTCATTTATTTATTCTTTCATCATAAAGCTTTTAATCTATAAAATTAATATGTAATATACAAGAGTAAAATGTACAGAAGTACCTTTAGATCTAATAATTTAAACCATCTGTATTCAGAGAGCGGAGATAACAAGTTTAAAGATATACAAACAATTGCAATTCAATTTTTTCAATATCTAGCAAAAAGTGGCTTTGATTAATTAAACTTTATTTTAATTATTGTGAAAATATCTTTTTTAGAGTTTGTTTTTGTTACTTTTTTAATTAAAATTATTTTGTAAATATTGTTTTCTATGTTTTATAACTTAGAAAGGCCATTAATTTACATTGAGAGCAGCAGGGACTCAACATGTTGATTATAAAGATACTTTACAAGAGCAGGGTGGATGAGAGGCAGTTGCCAGATTTATCATTCAAGATTACAGATCCTGTTATTTCTTCAGTCTCACTGGCATGACAGGAAGAGTTTTCTTGGGCAATTTAACATTCTAATTTAAACAGAAGTGACTATCAAGTTGTTATGGTTTGGAAACCATAACAAACCATGACACAAGTGTCATTCTAAAGTTCTTCCCATTTTCATAACATAAAAGGAATATGTATCTTAAAGTTAGTTCTGGTTCTTCTTCCATTGCTAGGATAAGAAACAACACAGAACTCAGAAATAAAAGGGAATTTAATAGATTACTCACAGGGATAGTGGAAGGACAAGGAAAGCTGTGGGATCTCTATGCTTGTAGGGAGCAGTGGAAGTGATAAAACCTCACATTGGATCAGATGACAGAGCCTTTTTTCGGCAAAACCACTGAGCAGTGGTACTTTCACCTACAAAAAAAGTTCATTATGATCATATCCAGCACCAGTTTAAGCAGGAATTTCTGGCAGGCTGGATTTCAGGGAGAAGCACACGGGGTGTAATACTGGTTTCTGCTTCAATTTCCACATAAACCACTGCGCAGGAGTGAGATTTTAAACTGAACTGTTGTAGATGCTGCTGGGACTTCTAAGCTTTATTACCAATGTAAATTGTGTACAAACAGCTATTTCCATATGAAATGTACAATAATAGTTTAGAGCGAGGGTAGTGAATAACTGTACAAAATTTGATACTTAGAAAATAAAATACAGTGCTAAGCTTTACCAATATTTTAACAATTCTGTCAGATTTATAGTAGAAAATGTTGTTGTAAATGTACCTTATAAGAAAATACATTTCCTTTTGCCTCTGTATATTAATAGCTTTGATTTCTATGTCAAAGTTAAAAATGAAGCATGTAATAAAACTTTTGTTAAAATCACTTTCATAATAAACATAAAATGGAATGGATACCCCTGCCCTGCCTGCCATTTATTTGTGTATAGGACAAGGCTTCTTACACAAATGTGGACAAGAATCAGAAGAGAACTTCTCTTTTTTGATAGCATTTACATATTTTGGTCTAATTTTCATCCTTAAGCAACAGAGAGCTTTTTCTTTCTCATCAAACTGCTGGAGTTTGTGGGACACTGATACAAGTTCCTTCCAAACAGGCTTCAAGGAGAATTTTTCAAAGAAGAAATCCTGGCTACAGTGAAGGACTACATGACCAATATCTCTCCAGGACTACTCTAACTACTGGTTAAACTAACTCTGGTGTTACCATGTATAGCTCGTGCAGCTGCCCTTTGTCACAGCCCTCTGTTGAGAAGCAGCTTCAAAGAAAGAGGCAGGAAGCTCTCATGTTCCAGCATGGCATGTGCCATTCTGCTGCTATCCTCATGGAACCAGTTCAGCTTGTTAAGAGAAAGCATTTATCATGTGACAGTATCAGCTTTGCTGATTTTTATATATATTGTTCATTATATAAATACTGTCATATGACTGATGGCTCTCATTGTCTGGCAGGTTTGAAAAGCATTGGGAAACTGGCTGCAAAATATCAATTACTGCCTTTTTCAGCTGGTAGGAATTCACTCAGGTAATATGGCAGCTATCCTCACTGCATTCCAAGATGACACAATATCACTTTCATGGGACTACAGACATGCCATGTGAAATGGCACTCAGCTGTCCTTGTGGCTTCAGAGCTTTAAATGAGTAACAAGAAAAGCCAGCTTCTATCAAAGACAGAAAAGCTAAACTTCAAAGTTCCTAAAAGTCATTGGAAATCAAGTTGATTACTGGTAATGAAGTATCTGTGCACAAGGACAAAATCTGGAATGGGAATCTGGAGAGGTCCCAGCTGACTGGAAGCTGGGCAAACATTGTCTCTATTTTCAAGAAGGGCAAGAAAGGAGGACTCCAGAGACTCCAGGCTTGTCAGCATCACTTCAAGTGCCTGGGAAAATAATGGAAAACGTTATTCTAGGAGTTACTGAAAAACACCTTGGGGACAACCCAGGCATCAGTCACAGCCAGCATGGCTTCATGAGAGGAAAGTCCTGCTTGTCAAACTGATTGCTTTCTAAACAAGGGTAGAACAGGTAATTTTATAACAGCCACTTAAGTTTCAGCAGTTGTGACAGTCTTCATTTGAGTACAAGATTCTCATTTACTAGAACAGGCATTGCCTGGTGTAAATTGCAGAGGGGTCCATTCCCACTTCCAATCTTGCCATGACTTCCCAACAAGTGTGCAAAACATAATGGCCTGAGGGACAGCACTCTGACACAACCCAGCAGGTAAGTGAAGGTAGGCTGGGCATAGATTATTTATTCTTCTTTTTATCCAGGAATCAACATCAACTGACTCCTGGTGTCACAGAAAGGGCCTATCCTGTACAATCACCATAACTGGATATTTTTGCCTCCTAAATACAACATCTAAATGGGCAGTCAGCACAGCATGAGGTATGCTACACTCCAAAAGCACTTATTAGCATGTAGAATAACAGCACCTCCACCTCACTTGTGTGTGTAGAACAGTATTCCTAAGTAATGGTCCAACTTTTATGAAAGTAATATATTATACAGCATGCTATGTATACCTAAAGACATGGGAAAGGAAAGAACAGGCACCCAAGCAGCTGGTAAAAAGCTGCAGCAGCAGGTGTGGAGGTACAGCAGGATGCCTCAGGACTGAGGGTGGCATGTTGGATTGCCTCCATGGACACAAGATCCTTGGAGCTTCCTGGCAAGGTGTTTTTTCATTGTTGTACTCCCAGAATGAGGGCAGCCTCCCTTTACCCCAGTACTGCATGAGCAATGGGAGATTATCTTAGAGAGTAAAACACCTGCACTTGTCAGTATGTGTTATGTCAGCACATCATGTGGGTGCAGTAAATTTGTCTCTTGGGGAAAACACTCAGGGGAAGTGTTGTTTATGCCAGACAATTTGTTTGGTTTATTATCCTTCATGCACTGATCTCTTGCCAGACTTTTAGAGAGGAGGCTGAGTCCGACCTGCTAAGATCACCTGCAGGGTGTTCTCCAGGGCTCTTTCCAAACTCCAAACTCACATTGGGCACCCATTCCAAGGTGAAAACATGATCCAAGGTTTCCCTCCTCACTCAGGTGACCATGCAGCCACCCAACAGGACAGCACAGCCCCACTGTCCCACAGTAGCCAAGATATGGGTAGCCAAGATAACACTCCAGGGTTATCTTGGTCTGGCAGGTGAGTGTTGCAAAACCTTCCCAAGAGTTGTAGCTGTCCACAAAGCAAGCAGGCAAAAGCTATACACATAACTGCTTTTTTGATGCAGAAGAGTACATTTTCCCTTCTTACAACAGCCTTCTTACAAACCTCTATGAGGTTTTAAACTCCCATATAGAGCTATGATAAAATATTTACAGCAAATTATGTTCCTCTCACCTAAGCCCCTGTCACAGCTTTCCATGCTCTGAAGTTCTAGTTTTACCTTTGAGAAAGCTGTTGACTTGAAAGCAAATGGTTTATTTTAAAATATATTACAGGCTTTATTTTAAAGTGCACCAAAAATATGTCCCTTCATCTCCTTTCCACTATGATGTTAAGGTTTCTTCTGCCCCTTATATTCTCACCTCTCTTAAGGAGGTTTCCATGCCACGTTGGCAAAGAGGAAGGTTCTAACGTTAAACAACAGGAATATGAAGTGGGGAATGCACATCAGATCTATTTGGGTGAGATAGCCATAAACATTTGGAATAAAGCCACAAACTCCCAGACTCATAAAACTTTGAAAAACTCTAGCTGTGTTTGTTGGGGGAAAATGCTACTTCACATATGCTAACTCATGATAAATTTCTGCTGCAGACTGCTGCAGGGTGGGAGCTAAATGTGGTGGTGGTGGATAAGTCATGGAACCTGCTGTGACAGGGAGGCTCGAGGGCTCCACGGGTTGGCTTCCTATGGATAGTGCCAGAAGGCTAAATCCTTTTATTTTAGACTGGGGTAGTGCTAGTAAGCTCAGCCTTGCTGGGACCTTTTTGCATTCTTTGTGAATTTGTATGTAAAGTAACCCATTAAATTTAACAAGCACATTGCCTGAGTAAGGGCTGCACTGTTCTGACACTGTGAATCAGCCACTCTTCCTAAGGAAACAATCAGAATAAAATACTGTGGTGACTTTTCTTTACAAAGATTATCCACAAACACCTGCTTTCATGAGAGGCTGGCAGTGGTACTGGGCTGTGGCTCTGGCATCCATCAGAGCAGGAAGGACTGCTCCTGAAAGCCTCCCGGTGCTGGAAGCAGTGGTAGGAGAACGGTGAGTGCTGGCCCCTGCTCCCTGCTCCAGGAATTACTGCTGTTGTGAAAAACCAGCAGAAAAAGTAAAACAAGCTGCCTAGCACAGCAGCTGAGGAAGGCCACATGTAGGTAACTGCTGGACAAAGTCAGGGAAGAGCCCACTTACAGTCTACTCTTGCAGTAGAATCTCACAGTGATTCTCACTGTGTCTTATTTATTACTTGGAGTTTATCAGCAGCAGCCCCCAGATCTGCAAGCTCACCCTAAGAGCCAGCCAGCAGCCACAACTCCCGTCCAAAGTGAGGTGGAAGTGCAAACAAGCAGAGAGAAGGCAGCTGCCTACACTTGGTGAGAAAAAGAATTATGTAAATCTCATGTTCAAACAGGATCACATTCCTCTTGCCTCTGGACAGGGCATGATCACTGTGGCACTACTGAACAAAGACATGAAGACACCCTAAACTTTTCCTCCTTGGTCTGTTTAAGGAAAAATACTCGGTTTTGGGGGGTTTTTTTGGGTTTTTTTTTTTTTTTTTTTTGTTTGGTTTTTTTTTTTTTTTTTTTTTTTGGTTTTGTTTTTTTTTTTTTAAGTAAAAGATTTAACTACATAATATGACAAAGACAAGTGAGGGAAGAGTGGCCTTTTCAGTAAGCAAGATCCCCAGGAGGACTACCAGTAAGTGGTCAAATTTCCACATTTTACAATACTAGGTCAAGATCAACACCACAGATCAACACCTCTTTTCCCAAACCACAATATTAGCAAAAAATATGCTCAAACTCAGGGTAGCAGGGTGGGAACGCAGTCAGGGAACACTGGAAATCCAACTATTTTTTTATCTTCTGCTGTTTAATCAGGGAGGTCTCCTTAGAGACATGCTAGTGGAGCCTTTATGCTGAGGAAATGTGGGAACACAGCATGTGGTGAGGCAGACACAGTCTCAGGCAAAGAGGAGAATTTGCCTGCATTTACTATTCAGATATCCAACCTGGAGATTTGAGTTAGATCCTCAGCTGCTGAGGGCTGATGTATAGTTACAGCACGTAGGCACCATTTATAATCTTTTTCTACTCTCTCTCTGCCCAGCCAACCTATTGTAGCCCTCTAGTTTATAGACTTTCCTCCTGAATAATTCTGTGATTATGTGGAGAAAGGGATTGTTGCTACCCTTGGGTAGTTCCAGAGGACACCAGTCCAGCAACACTAGACAGGGCAGAGAGCAAAGAGATATTTCTCCAACATGGCACGCTCTCCACTGACTGGAGTCTGTGAAAGTGAAGCTTTCTTGACCAGCTACTGGATCCGATTTCTTGAACTTGACTATTTCCAGGGCTATAGGACGCCCCTCCCAGCACAGTGCTGCACTGCCAGCCCAAGCAGTGCTGAAGTTGAATCCTTGATTTGAGGTTGGGCTGGCAGGAAAAGGAATTTCCACAGAGCGGATAATGTGCAGAGGGAGCGATGTGAGTGCTCCCAGCAGCAGCAGCAGCAGGAGGCACAGCAAAGCCGTGACCTGTGCTGGGAGCAGTGTCAGACACCTGGCTTCGCTCTTGGAGCTTAATAACCATACCTGAGGTGAGACCAAAGCTACCAGTCATGTTTTAAAAGCCTCAGGTTAAACTGGTTTAGGCTATTCCCCACAAAATCTTGGAAGGAAGACACTTTCTCAGAAATCTCTCCTAAACCATTCAAGGAAAGAACTGGGAAACCAGCACTTTGCTACAGGTTCTTGAAAAAAACACACTCCCTCTTGTACTGACAGATATTTAAGACAGGCCTACATGTTAAAATTCCCTTGTCAACATTCAAAATAAAAAAGCTTTAATTCAATAAATGATTGACATTATGTTTTTCCTGAGCATCACAACTCAGAGAGAGCAATTCCCACTGCTGTGGCCAGCAATCAGTGCCTGCCATGCCTCACACCCCACCCATAACCCACTTCAGGGGCTATGGCTGGGGCCTTCCAGAAGAGCCCCTAAAACACCGGGAAAATAAAAAACATCTTGTGGCCAGCACTGCACTATGAATGCTGTGAATTTCATTAACGCTCAAGGGCAGAAGAAGAACAAAAGAGAAGCAGAACCCGCATCTTCCCAGCAGACTGAAGCCTCCTCAGGCCCTCTCTCCTCGAGGCGGTCCGGGGGCGGCGCGGCGCTCCCGGGACCCCGGCCCCGCTGGAGGGCCGAACGCGCCGCGGCTCCGGGAACGCCCCGGGCGCCG
>VZRH01003774.1:110232-142873 GCA_013397555.1 Urocynchramus pylzowi | reverse complement strand
CGGGGCGAGCGGCGCTGCGGGAGCAGCCCCCAGTCCGGGGCGGGCGGCACTGCGGGAGTGGCCGGGGAGAGCCGTGCTGAGGGCAGCCCCTGCACCCTGGGGGAGAGGAGAGGAGAGTCACGGTGTTGCTCAGCCGGGGACACCGGGAAAGGCACGGTGAGGGTTGTGTTACCGAGACTGCAGCTCGGGGCTGTAAAAGGCTTCGGGTGTATTGTGCATATCTGATTTCGTCTTTTTGTTGCCGGCGTGGAGTTTGGAAGCTTTTGGAAATCCTGGTATCTGGAGATACAGTACTGGAGAGAGGTGATGAATCTAAAAAAACCGTAGCACTCTACCTATAGCTTCTTAGAAAACCATAGCTTCTAAGGAAAAAATTATCTCCGTCCCAGGCAAATGCAGGACAATGTCCTCAATCCTTCAGCTTTTTATGCTGAAGAGAATTAAGAAAAAACAGCTACAGTAGTAGTATTACGCTCAGGATGTTGTCATAATCCATTATGGTTTGGATTGGCTTTTGCCTGATTTTTAATTTTTTTTCCAGTTCACTTCCACACAGATCTGCCCTGTGGTCAGTCACTATAACTGTGCAGAGCTCAGCCAGCTCATCTCATGTGTGCATGAGTTACCTGGCTTGGGCAGTATTTTTCAATATTGAAATATTTTTCAATTTTTCAATATTGCAGTATTTTTCAAAATTGAAGCTGACCCCTGGCCCTGAACTAAAGGGAGTGTGGAGGCACAGGCTCACTGCAGGGTGGAGTAACCCTGTTCACCTTTGTAGCAACCATCTGCTTGCTTCCTGCAGCTTTGTGATGAGAAGGGGAAGAGAAACAACGACAAGAAAAGGAGTGATTTTAAACAGATTGTAAAGACACGGGTTGTATTTAGAAATTTTTTTTCGGTTTGCACATCTGCAGCCCAGCCTCAGTGATGAGGAAAGCTGTCTTTGATTTGTGGGAGTAAAGGAACAAGGAAGTGAGGCAGGAAAGAGATGTAACCCAAAACTTTTCATCTGGAGAGTTGAGAGTGATTGAGAGAGTCTGGGGGAGTCGACCTGGAGAAGAAAATATGAATGAGGTGAACTTCTAGTCCTGGGGAGAGAAAGAGATCTAATAACAAGAGAAAGCAGCTAGTGGTGGTTTGCTGGAAGGCAGGATAAGCAGTGAAGAAATGGGTGAGATGGGGTGAGAAGTTTGAACAGGTAGTATAGGATGGTAGGGAAGGTGAGGGAACTGCAGGTTAACACCCATGTACAGGTAAAGCAATTTCTAATTACCTGAGTGCTTCTTTTCCCTATCTCATCTTCCAAGTAGGGACAGGAGAAAAGCATTGCAAGTCATGATATGAGTGTTTATAGTCAGGAAGGGTCTGAATACGTTCCTGCTGCTTTTGATCTGTTGTGTGGTACTGTTAATAGCAGGAATATGTGTTTATTACAGAGAAGATTACAGAAAATCTATATTATCTCAAGCATATGCCCAGTCACAAACTCCTTGTGGAGTTACACCCCCCTCAGTAAGTATTCACGCAAGGGACTTGGAGCTGGAGTATCTGCTGCTCTGCTTAGGTAAGGGGGGTATGAGAAGTGATGTCCTGGAAGAGGATGGAACAGAAGGCAGTGTAAAGCTGCCAAGGAAACCCAAAGTTGAGAGCTGTTGTGTTTTCACGTGCCAGTATGAAGCTGGAGGTAGCAAACTGAATCTGTGCTGTGACCTAATGCAGACTTGAGATTTGTGACCTGTGGTTGAAATCCTTGCTTGTTACCAGTTTTGCTGGGAGGGTGTAACACTGAGAAGGTAAGACAATAGAGTGAGCAGAGAGAGATCCGTGGTGCTGATGTTTTTATGGAGTCTGGGATGAGGAAAGGCAGAAGGAAGAAAGCACGTGCCCTAAGGCAGCAGGCTGCTGCTGCTGCTTCTTCATTTTACTTGCAGTAGTGGCTGAGCAAGCTCTTCTGTACCAAATGTCCCAGTGTGTGTGGAAAAAGAGACTTAATTATTTCAGTGAGCTTTGGAAGATAAAGAAAGCTGCTGATAGTGCTTGTCTCTACTGCTGCAGCTTCTGGTTTTTGTCCAGAAGAAGGGCAAAAGGATATTGAGAAGATTGAGTTGTCCAGGAAAAGTTACTGTGAGGTATGCTGTGGACTGGGATAACCTCTTGAGGAGATAGAGACAGAGCTACAGGACCTTACTTAGAACAGGACCATGCAGAATGGCTGGAGGAGCAGCAGTAAAGCAAGAGAAGGAGGTAAGGGGAAGGGGTGAAATGGTTTTGGAAATCTAGGTAATGAAGTATAACTCAGGGGACAAAAGCCCACTGCAGTGTTGAGCATAGGATGAGTTTCCTTGTTACATGTGTTAATGGAAGGAATTTTTCATTTGTCCTAACCTGCTGCAAAGATTAAAACTTCCTAGCATAGAACTTGAAATATTTGCATCTGTAATACAGATAAAAATATCTCTTGCATCAATACCTCTAGAACCCAGCCCAAGCAGCTGTTTTCCAACACTGTCACAGATATTTCAACATACAGAGTGAATGCACCCTCCCTCCTGTGTGTACACCAAAGCCTGTGAGAAGTGTAGGGTTTGGGGTTTATTTTTTTTAATTTATCTTGGGATCTGCTGGAGCAGGTTTTCTTCTGAGAGCATTGTGCAATTGGATTGTTCATTCAAAACATGGTATAACTGCTAGATTGGTAAACCTGCCTTTATTTATTCATTTTGCATTTAGCATTCAGCATCTGTTGGGAAGAAATTATTTTTGTGTTTCTGGGACAAACTTGAAAAATAAAATATATGCATGTGTAATCATTCACTATAAGTGCTAAAATTCTAGTGTAGTGGTTGTTTCTTATGCTATTGGATAAACTATGTTTATAAGCCTGGAAAATACAGTGCCTGCATGTAATTTTATTCATAATCTTTTCTTTTTCTATTCCAGGCATACACTAAGTTATTTTGCAAGCTTCTCTGTATTGCAGGAAGATTTTTGTAACCCTCAGGTGTTGCTGGCAAAAGACTGCTGAGAGTTTTATGTCTATTAGAAATGGAGGCTCTTAATTAATTACTAGAAGGAATGCAGCATGATAATACTGCTAGACTTTATTTTCCAGAGCAGTGGAGGGCAGCCTATTGCTCAGAGGTTACCTGTGGCCTTCAAAGCAGTTTGCAGTGGGCCTTGAAAGAATGTGCTGGAGATGCCTGTGTGGTAATTGTCATGACATGTGCCTGCTTTGGGATCAAGTTCTCTGGTTTGCTGGGGTTGGAACTGCACCTGAACTTGAGGAGGGAGGGATTTTGCCCAAACACGTTTTCTTGCAAGCAGTTGTGCCACTGGAATGTGTTGGTACCCTTTTGCTGTCTAGAGGTTATTGGTTGCTCTGGTGGAATACTTCATACTTTATGTGAGCTCTCCCTGTTCTGCTTCAAGCCAGAGATTACTTTTCAGATTGGTGGTGTGATCTTATCCAGCTGGTTTTTGCTTAAGGAGCTTACTTAAGATTCCCTTGATGGAGCTGCTGTGTTAATAGGTTCAGTGTGACAGCCTGGCTCAAAGGGAGGGAGGAAGAGAGGAGACACAAAACTGTGTATCCACACTGACAGTGAGGTGCTTCTGCCAAACCCATCAGTCATCTGCTGAACTGCTTGTATTATCAATTATGAGTTTAGAAAGCAACAAAACCCTCACAAAAAGCCACTGATTAAGGTGGTCTTGAGCTGCTGCTGCTGCGAGAAGTGTGATTTGCTTTGGGTGAGGAATACACATAGTTCACTTTTACAAGGTTATAAATTCTCTAGGAGAAATTTTTCATGAAGCATAATTCTGTAAAGATATTAAAAGTGGAGATTTTTTGCTAAATGCAACTGCTACAGCCTCATGCATCTGATGATTTGTCAGAGGGAGAGACCAACACTTTGGCTTAGGGCATTTGGAATCCCTTCATTTTTCAGTCTTTACATGATATTTAATACAAAAAATAAAATATAAACGCAACAGCTTCCCCTTAGTGTTGTGGAGGAGCTTGATATTCATTGTGGGTGTTTGGTAAATGGGTGGAGCCTCTCTCACCAACTCCTTAAGACAAAAGCTAAGTGTGGAAAACACACACGGTGCCACACTGCAGCCACACTGCAGCACATGTCAAGTGGCTCCCCTGAGTCACACTTAGACTTTTCATGTTCTGATGACTCCCAGTCACTTGTCTGTCGCTGCTTTGCTGGCTAATGAGGTTGTTGAGGATGGCCCTTGATCCAGGCAGGAGCACTGAAGTGTCACTTCAGGGAAGAGTGGAATGTGTTTCCTGGCACGCTGCTTTTGCTGGCTGCCGTGGGCTGGGATTAGCATTTGTGCCCTGAACCAGACCAGGAAGCTCACCCAGCTGGGAGCCTACCTGACAAAAATTAGTTGTGAGCACAGGGAAGAGCTCTTCCTTTTGCTGGGACCTGCGTGCAGCTTCGTGAATTTCAATGACCAGAAATTTTCAAGGCAACCATGCAGAGACTTAGCAAAAGCATTGGAGGCTAGTATTAGAACAGCAGGAGGTTTTGATACTGTGTACTACTGAGTAATGTTATTCTCTTCTAGCAACTGGAAAACTAGAAATAAATTGGAACTGCTATTTTGATACCTGCTGAAGTGAAAGAAACTAAGTTTCTGGTTGTTTTGGTTTTTTTTATAGGCGTGGTTTTAATCTCTAGTAATTCTGTTTGCAGAGTAATTTTCTTTTCCCTAAAAAAACTGCATGTGTGTGTGTTAGCCAACATACTGTTAGTATCTCCTTAGCATTTAGCTAAGAAGCTGTGTGCTAAGAAGCTGTTAGCTAGTAACAGCTAATAGCTGTTAGCTATTGTTAGCATCTGGAGGGCATCCCTGCCCATGGCAGCAGGGATGGAACCAAGATGATCTTCTAAGATCCCTTCTAACCCAAGACATTCTATGATTTTTTTATCCACCATGGCCTCCTCCCCTTGGCTCCTGCCATCTCAGAGGAAAATACCATCCCCCGTTCCTCAGGAGGAATTTCAGCTACTTTCCCCACTTGGATCTGCTCTCTGAGCTGTGGATTAAGATGAGAAGTAGCTGTTGTTCTCCTGACTTCCTCCCTGTGATGGTGGACACTCCCTCTTTGAGCAACTGCCTGCTTTTTCTAGGGCAATTCACAATTGTGGAGTTGATTTCCTCACCCTCCTGTTGAGGCCTAACAAAAATAATTGTCTTGTAGAAACACTCACCTGAACAAATGGAAGCTTGTTGCTGCCACTGGCATTTTACAGCTAAGAAGTTGTCAATATATAGAAGTAATGATTTTTAATAATGTGGCATTGCAGGCTGTGTGTTGAACCATTGCAGGTCTGGAGTGTTGAACCAGTAACTCCAGAGCTCACACTTAGGCCTTTCTCCCTCCCTGCTGCTTTTTAGTCATATTAGATTGAGGCAGAGGATTTGTCTGCCCATGCCTGGTTTATTAGGCAGTGTGTGAGTGATTCTAGCAAAATAATTCTCTCTGAAAAATTTCAACAGTCTTTTGAGGCTTTACCTATTTTTGTCTTCCTAAAAGCATATGTTCATTTTGAAATGATGAAAGTTGTCAGCAGGGTCTTGGTCCTGCCAGATATGCCAGCTCACTGTTTGGCAAGGGAGCCTTGTGTGGTGACTGCCCTCATTTCTACATGTTCTAGATGAAGTTATTGCATCCAGAGTGGGCAAAAATGTAAACAAACCCCTTTCAGCACCTTAGTAGAGATAAGTGTATGAAACTTAACTTTAAATATAGCAGTATAAGGCATCTCCCAATTTACCTGGAGGTGAGCAAGCACTGATAGTTCCTTTTATAGGGAAAGAAGAGAGAGGGAAAAAGACAGATTTCTTAACTGGTTCAGAACTCAATTGGGAAAAGCTCTTTTTCTTCAGGGACCTAAATGTACTTTGGTATGGTTGTGGAGCCTGGGTAACACTCGCTTTTGCAGGTCTTAAATTACTGATTTTAGCAAAGGTTGAGCAAAGGTATTCTGTTTTCAGCCTCTAAAATTCTTAATGAGGCGTTAAACTGATAGACAATCATTAGTAGACCTGCTGGTGCCAAAGAAACCAAAAAAACTTCCTGCCAATATTAACTAAAGAGACTTCCCAGCTCTGTAAAATGTGAAAAAATAAATACTGTTGTTCATTCATCTCTTAAGTTAAAAATGCCGTTTTTAATCAGATTACAAGGAAGAAATATCTGCAGGTGTCTCATTGTGCATATCAGGGTGCTGCCTTATCCAGTTGCATGATATTTTTGCACTTTCCATCTCAGATATTTGATGCTGGTGACTACTTTGGAATAATGCAAGTAGAAGAAGTGGATGAGGAGGAAGAAGTTGATGAAGAAATGGAAGAACAATTTAAAAAGAAACCAAATCCTGGAAACGGACCTTGTTTCAAAGTTATTGTAACAAATGAGAATGGACTTCAAGCTTCCAATCCCAATAGGTGAGTTGTGATTTTGAAAATAGTGTTCAGTCTTTGAGTAGTGTGAAGCACCAAAGTAATAGTGACAGTTTGCTTTGAGACTTGTTGGATTCTATTCAGAAATCCTCTTTCCCAACTCTAAGACATGGCTGCACGTTTGAGGCAAGATGCATGCTATGAAGCACACCTTGCAAAGGGTACTGGGAGCACAGATATCTTAGTGTGGTTCCTTTTTAAATGATGCAGGAAGGTACTTATTGGTTTTAGTAAACTCAGGGAGAAAATAAGGAAAAGGCAACCTTGAAATTATTTCTGTGGAAATAAAGCAAACCTTTGTATCTGCAAGACTGTGTGCCTGTGGGGAAAAAAAAACCTAAAGAAATACTTGTGGTCTCCACAAATCTCATGCCAAGAAGGTACTCACAGTAATATTCTGTGGGCTTACATTTCCTTCAGTTGGCTAAAGAGTAACTCAAGAGTGGCCGTGTGCATGCATGTGGAATTGAATGTATCAACCTACTGTTCTCTTGCTTACAAAATCAGCTTATCTCTCATGAATATAAGACTAGGAGGCATGTATAAAACTAGTATGAAGTTGTGTAAGAAACAACTGTATATAACAGTACTGCTTTTTGTGTTCTTACTGGTTTCAAACATAGAACAGGGTATTTGTCATACATTAATAAAAAGCAGTAAGATGAAGTCATCTCTGCTGGAGATCTAAATCCAATTCTGCTCAGTTCTGTAAAACTTCTGTGAGACCTTTCATACTTTTTCAATCTTAGGTAAACATAAAAAGTCTAAAAATTTAAATTAGCCTTGATGAGTAAAACCAACAAAGAATCATAGGTATGTGCTTTTACATCCCTGCCTTAACCTAAGTAATCACCTTTCTAAACCTGAGAAGACACTCAAATTATCAAGTCCAAAACCAGCTCCTGGGATAATCTTGGGCTTCCTTGCAGCATTCAGGTGCGTGAATATGGGAGCAGAACACCAGCACATCTGTCTGCTAACATTTTGAAAGAGCTTGACCTTAGCATTCTCTGGAACATTTAATTTTAAAATTAAGTGATGTTTCATGTGTGTGTAATCTGGGATGCAATAATTGTTCAACCATACTTGCTTTGTGTGACAGCTTTCTGAAATATGGGTGTTGTTTGTGTGGTTTGGGGATTTTGCTAGCAAGTAGAATTCAGATTTTGCATTGCATTGGTTCAGTCAGAAGAGGTCATGAAAATGTGAAGAACCCTTGTGTTTGAAAAACTGCCTTTTTCTAGAAGTCATGCAGCCTAAACAAGGGTAGAATTTGTCAAGGGAAGCTGTGTCAGATATGTATGGTTTTATTTTGGGTTTGATTGTAATTTTTTTAAGCAATGCATTCTTTTCTAAGGATAATTTTGTGATATACCCCACCCCCACCCAAAGGAAAGAAAACCAAACCAAATAGAAACAATGAAGACTTACTGCTCATTTTCTTTTAATAGCATATACAGCCTTCTGATGATCAGACTTCTCCACCTGGCTTTACAGATGACAGTAGATGTCACAGACCTCGTGGCTAACAAGGTCCTCAAGTAATTTTTCAAAACAGTGTATTGTTTTCCTGGTTAAGGCAAGAATATCAGGTTGATACAGTAGAGTTAATAGTGATAAAAAGGGAAGGCATTTGTGTTCTTGGCTTTTAAAGGGAATAAGCTCACAAACTGAGTGCCTGTTCTTTATCTGCTCCTCATTTTCATGGAAATGCTCACTAATGCACCATAAGCTTTCTAGAGCAAAACCAGAGTGTAAATTACTGCTGGAAAGTTGCTCCTGCCCTGCAATGCCAGTGTGTGCTCTGGGAGTGACTTGGTGACTAAGAGCAGATTGGCTATCACACCATCTCCAGGGAAATGCAGCTTTTGTTCAGAGCATGTGTGTGTGTGTGTGTGAGAGAGCTGTAACACCACCCAAACTCTCCCGCAGCGTGTTCCTCATCGACCACGCCTGGACGTACCGCGCCGAGCACGCGCGGCACCAGCTGCGCCACGTGCCCGGCCTGCTGCACAGGATGGCCAACCTCATGGGCATCCCCTTCCACGGAGAGGACCCAGACCAGGGCAGCATCCAGCAGGTGCTGCAGGAGATGTGGAAGTACAGCCAGACCTACCAGCTCTCTCAAGGGGTAAGACTCTACGGGATGCTAAAAATGTTGGGGTGGATGTGTTCCAATACGTGAGTATTAACAAAGATCCTTATAGGCATTCCTTCTAATTGGAAGGAGAGCAAATGGTACTTGGCATTCCTTCTAATTGGAAGGAGAGCAAATGGTACTTTTAGGGTGTGTGGGTAAGACCACACCAGATTTGATCTCTGTGCCCTCTGTAGTCCTGAAGCACTGCACCGACATGTCTTGAGCCTTAAACACCTTCAAGTGCACACATGCCATTTTTGAGGGAATACCACCCTTGGGGTGCAGGTGAAAACCCTATTGTAGGGTTTGCAGTGGAGCGCCGAGGTTTTTTTGAGTCTTTTGAATTAAAGAGGAGAAAGGTGAAATCTTTGGCCTCAGCCCTATGCAGAATGGGCAGGGCTAGCCCTGAGCAGTGAGAGCATGATCACACTGCCCCTATTGCTTCAGGGTCTTGAGATTGTTCTCTGGACTGGTCATCTTTATCATTTAAGCTCAAATTTAACTCACAGTAGAATCAGGTCTGTAAAATCCCTGAGAAGGGGATTCATTGTGACTTTTTCCTTAAATGAAAGGGAAATCTGGACAGTATCTCTGAGTGTTTCTTTCCTATCTCTTTGTTTCTCAATTTGTCATGAATAGCGTGTGGTGAGATTGAATTATCTGTGTTACCACTTGAAAAGTGATTTTCCAGAAGACAAATAATTTAACCTGTAGTTGAACTTGTCTTCTGTTCGCTTTTCTGGGAAATAGCTCAAGTCTAGTTTATCTGCTCTGTTCCTGCCTCCATAAAAAGACCACAGTAGTGCCACCAAGCAATTTAAAGTTTATTTTCTCATTCAGGATTTTTTCATGACGAGTGTTGCAGGAAGGGGTGCTCTGATGATGCAGCCTCAACACTCACAGCCAGCTGGTGTTACCGGCAGCAGTGTTGCTCCCCTTCACTCCTAAACTTCAAACACTTTTTAGCTAATTGACTCTGATAGAAACTGAAGGAAAACTAATCCTACCAAGCAGCTGGTTTAGCTGTCTCCAGAGGCTGGTTTGCTTCAGGGAAAGCGGGTCTGGTAGGCAATAGCAGTAGCACAAGAAAGAGGAGGCTGAAGTAGGAATCTGAGAAGTGGTGTAGGGGTGCTGCTAGTGCCTCTGTCTCATGGAGCTTTTCCTGCAGTATATGTGTGCAAGGTGTCTCCCTCTGTTTATTCATACAGACTGCAGAGGAGAAGGTTCCTGTCTGGTACATCATGGATGAATTTGGATCCCGCATTCAGCATTCAGACCAGCCGAGTTTTGCAGCAGCACCTCTGTTTTATATGCCTCAGCAAATTGCTTACACGATTCTCTGGCCTTTGAGAGACCTTGAGACTGGTGGTAAGTGTGTGTCTGAGCAGCTGGGGTTTTCTTTAATGCTTGCAATAGAAAATGGGCCAGTTCTTACAAAATCATTGAGCATTTCACAGTAGAACAAATGTTTCAAGACCAAAATGGCTGCATTCTTGTAACACTGCCAGATATAAAAGTTCTCTCTGTCTGGTATTTCTGTATTTTAGGATAGAGACCTTTTACCAGTCCAAAAATGTTGCTATTGTTTTATTGACAGAGAATTCAAATCTTGCATCACTACCTTAGTGGTACTGCAAATTCAGTCATCTGTAGGGTTTAAAAAAAGTCCCTTAAAATCTGTGTTTGTAGCTTTGAGTCAGAAAGTCAGGCTCTGAAAGTTGGGAAACACCAGGCCAATGATTTATTCCTGTAATCTTAATCAGGGGCCACCCTATGCCTCCATCATGTGGAGAAAATGAACATCCTAAATAATACTCCTTTTATCATGTTTCTTTAATTATCTCTGATTTTTCACTTAAATAACAAAAGTTGTGCTGGTATTGACTGTACAGCTGTCATTTGAAGATTTTTGGTGGGAAATGAAGGGCAGTTCCTAAAGGTTCTCCTGGTTTTGCTGCAGATGAAGTCACTCGTGATTACGCTCACGGGGAGACGGATCGCCTGATCAGGAGGTGTGTTTTGTTACCTTGGGTGCCGACTGAATTGTTGGATGTCAGCTGTTCTACTCCAGAGCCACCAGATGAGCATTACCAGGTGTGATTTTAACAAGTTAAGTCCATATCTTGCCTCTTTTAAGAGGCAGTGTCTAGAAAAGCATTGCAAGAATTCTGATGTTGCTTCTTTTTAAAGACTGATTCAGAGAACAGCCATTAAAATGAAAAAAAGAAAACCAATTCAAAGCACAGTGAGACAAGAAATGTCTTACACTTGTATGTAATATCTCAGTCTTTAAATATTGGAACAACATAAATGAGTTTTAATATTTTATTGCTGTATTGCATGGCTTTTTTTATAAGCACACTACAAGGTACTTCATGTGAGGCATCCATCTTCCAGGTAGATATTTGATACATTGCCTAATAGGCTTATTGATTGAATTTGTTATTGTAGCATTGCTGTTCAGTCTTGAATTACAGAAAGATTTGTTTTATTATTTTAAGAAAAGTTTAATTTTTCAGACTAGATACTGGGCCATGTTGTGGTTTAAAACCATTAAATAGCAGAGCAGAAACATTTTTAATTTGATGGCACTCTTATAAAGTACTCATTCAGTTTTGCTTCCTGTCTAATAAACGTTTGGGATATTTTAAGGATGTGAAATGAATGTTTGGAATCTCCTTGTCATGAGCAATGTCTACATGAGATTGACTTCTTAGAAAAATGAGGAAACTGATACCTATGAGGATGCTGTACTGGCTACTAATAGCATTCAAATACATCTTCTAAAGAGGAATCTATACCCCAACTCTCTGTTTCTTTGTGGTGGATGAGAGGCAGAAAATGCTCTATCCAGCTTGTTATTAACAATATCTAGCCAGAAGTGAAGTTAACCTGCTTCTGCTAAATAAAGTTGTACACTCGTAATAGCTGGGCTGTCTTGTAACCTAAGGCAGATTGGTTGGTTGGGATTTTGCATTTTTGGAAGAGCTGTACTTTGCATTAGCAGAGGAACAGCAGTGCACCCAGAATTTGTCTTACATGTGTTCTCTTGGCAAAAGTGCCTTGGTCTCAGACAAGGCAACTTTTTTGCACATTTTAATTCTGTTTTAATTTAAATCTGTACGATCGGGTCAAGTTAAACAACTGTGTGTGGCAAATGAGTCCAGTATCCTCCTTTACCACTCTACCTTAAAAACATCTTTTCAAGGTAGCTTTTTTTTTAACTTTCTCTGTCCCTCAGCTGTTGAGGAGAGATGAGAGCTCTACTGATGCTAGAGCCAACCACCAGAACTTTCATCTACTGCTAGACATTCTAGAGTAAAAGCAAGTCTCACCTGGTGACAGACCAGTGAGGAGTAGCTCAGGGCATGCCACATCCCAAGACTCCAAAGGTGACACAGCTAGAAAGAGATTCCATGTTTCTGACAGTTCTCATTATATGTAAAATAATGAGAGAGTTTTCACAGCAACCTTTTGGCTTAACTTTTTGATACCTGTTTTTTATTCTGTTATCTAATTCTGGTTTCTGATACAGACCACAAAGGCTGTAACTTAGATGATACTGTGGGTGATGATGGGGCAATGATTGCAGAAACAAGTGTCAGGGGAGGCAGCTTCTAATGAAATGTCTGGGATGGAGGAAGTATTTCTTGGGACTAGGGAGATTTCAACAGCTCCCTGGGTTTGAGCTGCAAAAAACACAGCAAAAAATGCATCCTCTGGTACTGTTCTAAGAATTGCAATCTTCTCACCTTAAAAGTACAGGCTCCTTTCTTTTTCTTGGATGGCTACAATAATTATTTTGTATTTGTTTTAGAATACAATCTGTTTTAGAAAGTGATGCCTAAGATTTTTGATTACCATTGTGGTTTTGTTTATCTTTCCACTTAGATAGGATTTTGTTGCTATACCAGCCTTAAAGGTAAAGAGGTGCATCTGTGGCTGGACAGACACTTCAGTGCAACTTGTGACAGTCTGGATCAGCTGGAATTCAAAGAGCTGTTGCACAGCAGCTGCTTTTCTTTCTCAATATGCACTTCTCCTGTCCCAGAGTTTCTGGGAGCCGCTTCCTTTTGCAGGGTGTCAGCAGTGATGCAGAAGTGTATTTCCTTTTATCAGTCAGAGGGGGGCTGTACAGGATGGAGAGAGACTTTGCAGGCATGGTTACTGCTGAAGACTGCAAAAAATGTTTTGCTCATTTTCACAGGAGAGAAACTGGTTTCCAACCTCCTATAATTTTTTTTAGTCATCTGTAACAAAACATCACAACTAAATGGTCAGACTTCCATTTTGTTGGAAATACAGCAACTTTGTCTTCTGTTTTATGTGGTTGGCTGTCATTTGAGGATTTTTTTTTCATGTTTAGGAGACAAGAATTTCTGAGGGTCATTCAGCAGTGTTGATGTGCCCTAGTCTTGAAGCCTTATTTCTTACTCCTTTTTACTGTTAGGATTTCCTTCTTCTTCTGCACTTGTACTGATTTTTTTTTTCTGACCAGCATAGTACACATACTATATACAACATAGTAGAATTTTCAAAATGTAGCTTTGCTGAAATTCACTTGCACCAAAGAGAATGGAATAAGACATGCAATGGACTCTTCCATTCTGCCTAGAATTAACTTTTTGTGGTTTTCTGTTTTCTAGGCAATTTTAGCAGAAAACAAGGAAAAACTTCCTGTAGCGATAAATCCACCAGTTTATGCCAAAGACAAAGTTTTCAAGTACGTATCCACAAACAAAATGTTTTCTCACCACGATTATGTGCAGTAATTGCAGTGTGTTCAGGCTGATCAGCCTTTTCCATCTTTGAGCAACAGAGGCAAGTTAAAGGTGGGTTTATATGGAGCCACTTGCCTAAAATTCTGACTTACTAGTTGCTCCTGTTGGATTTATTCTTCAGAGTGAATTGTCACTTACATAATTTCTAAAAAATAAATTTAGTTTGTTTTTTTGTTTCTTTTTTTTAGTAAGTGCCACCTTCTGGGTGAAAAAAAAGTTGCATTTTTAACACTAAGTTACATAATGTTGTTTTCACTAAGTATGATTTAAGGTGTAGAAGTGACACTAAAGACTTGTCTTCTGCATTATAGCATGTATGTCTGTAGGGGTTGCTCTGTGCTGTGTGACTATAACAGACTATTCCACTTGTTCAGATGGTACTACCAAACAGCAATGCTATAAAAACCTGGGGTGTTTTAAATTGGACATGTGTTTACTACAAAAATGGGCAGTATGCTGTGAAACCATTTCAGAAGAAAGCTGGAAGAACATTGCAAAGATAAGGGATTTTTTTTTTAGCAAAACCAGTGGTGCTGCATGGCCAGGCTGCCTTGTTACTGGTTTCATTCCAGAAAAACAAACCATTGCTTAGCATGTGCTGTGGGTTGCACTCTGGGGTGTTTGTAGTCTGACACTGGGATCACAGTTCTTGCTTGAAACATTTTGTTTAAATGATAAAGTTGCACTAAAATGTATTTGGGAGGTGTATTCACACACCAGCTTCTTGTGTTGATTTGTTACTCCCTAGATGAACTTTACTTGACAAGAACTACTGGAAATCAAAGTCACTTCTTGTGGTGAGGAATTTGTTAACTTGCCCAGTGCTAGTCAAGGTTCCATTTGTAGTTGAAATCTCTGGTTACATGACTGTGAGGATAAGCAAAAGCTGATATTTTTCACCTGATGTACTCAGATACAGGAGTGAAAGGCAGATCCTTTCTGACAGAGGCAGAAAGCAATACTGAGGATGTTGGGAAACACTGATACATTTTTCACTGCTTACCTCTTTAGTTTGTATCTTCCATTTCAAATGAATGGCATTCACATTTGGCAAGGAGTGAGGGGGAAACACATCAAATTCTTCCTGCTCTTCTGAGGAATTTAATCCACACCCAATCAATGTACTCCTAAGGGTTTTCCTCTCTTTTCCTTTATCCTGCTCATATCTGGACAGAAGGCTCTAAGGTCCTTCTCATGCCCTGAATTTTGTGTACTCAGGTTCCTCCACAGGTAGAGCAGCGTCTCAGAGTCCAGATGACTGAGTGGGAGCTGCAGCCTTCCAGTGCTCTTGGCCTCCTTTAAAGGTTTTAGGGCTGTCACCCTGGGCAGACAGATGGGGACACGTGGAGCTGGGCAGATGGGTGTAGCCTGTTAATAATGTTTGTGCTCTCCTTTGGGGATTGCTGCTGTTTAGGGGATTCAGAAGAAATTCAAGTTGCAAAGTTTAGAACCTGGAACAAATTCTTAGTCATCTTGTATCCAAGCAGAGCTAAGACAGAGAGTGGAAGATGAAAAATAAATGTTGAACCTGAACCCTGAAAAGCAGGGGAGTGAGTAGAAGTAGTTTGATACAGCAAAATTAGAGGTTTAATTAGGTTTTGTAGCATAGTAACTGCTGCCCTAGGGAGATTGTTCTATCCAGCTGTGCTGACTGCTGAATGGAAAAAAGGAATCAAAGAACTAAATGCTTCAAAGACAGATTTGTTAGGTAAGGTCTTTCCAGTTTGTGTTGGGCTTGATCATCTCTGTTTCTTTTAATCTTCTCTTTCATGTTTCTCTTCAGCTACATCAGTTACTGTTTTAAAATGTCCAAAGAGCTGTTATGAGACTACTCTTTGTTTTGGTTGGTCTTGTCAGCTCTGTGCTGTGGGAGTTGATTCTCTTAACTGCTTCTTAGCTTTAAATATTTTGAGTTTAAAGTTAAGTAACATCTAAACATATTTATCTTACTTGCATAATTTCACTGGATGTCATCTTTAATCCCAGACTTTATAGCATCCCTACCAGGACTTCAGTGAGACAAGGGGAAAAAAACATCATTTGGGAGGTATGGTTAGCTGGCTTCATTAGCTCAGTGTGTCACTGATACTGGACTGAAAGGTCCAAAATAGCTTGGCTGATAATACAGGGTTGCAGTGTAGGTGTTCTGTCCTCTGTCCCAAAACCAGAATGGGACTTGTTGCATTCCTTACCTGTCTGTATCTTTTTGTGGTATTATCAGTATATTACCTTAGGACAAATGAAATGGCCTTATTTCCTCTCAAATCTTAACCTCTCTCATCTTATTGCAATGATGTTCCTGCACTTAAAGCTAGATTGAGCTCCCCTATTTCTTTTGTGCTGCATTTTAAGCAAGTCTTCAAATACATAATCCTGAGTGCTCTGGCACGGTGCCTTTGCAGGATGGTGACTTGTAGGGTGTATTTGTAAGGAACCAATTTGGGATTTTCTGAACAACTTCAGTTTTAGTAGTGCTTGTGCTGCATCTGTTCTTTCTTGCCTGTTTGTGTGGAGATTTTGGATGCTTCAGGACTTTGTTACAGCATTATATAATTGGCCTTTTATCTTTAGGTCACCACTTTTATTTCCTTTTGCTCCAGCAAGGACTAACAGTTGCTCCAAACCAGTAGATGTTAGGGGAACTTGTTGGTTTGGCAGCACTTTTACTGGATCCAGTACATCAGATTTGGTATTACACTTTCCCCTTGTGTGCAGTCTTAACAAGGAGAAGCCAAGAAGCCACAAATTGCAGGAAGAAATGCTAGTGAGGCTCTGTGGAAATACTAATTTTGTTTTGTTGCAACAGTGAGGAAAGACTGGTGGTTTCTTTCACAATGAAGTCATCTCTCTCAGTTATAGGCTTCAGCATAAATAGTATAACTATTGTAGTACCTCACACATGGAGCTATGCAAAGCACCTTACAATTTTTGCTTTTTTAAGAACTCATTTCCCCCTGTGACTATTTCTGTATATCTGCAGTTCATCTTTTTAGAGAAGTGTCTCTCAGGGGAATATATTTTCCAGTTGGTTAGTAGTGGAGGAGGAGAGGAAGGTTCTACAACTGTTAATAGATCTGGAGAGGGGGAAGAATACAGTAGTTTCTTATGGAAAAAATTAATGTTTTTTTAAAAAATTAATGTTTAAATGTTCCCTTACCATAAGAATGATACAAAAACAGTCTTGCTTTTTGAGCTAACATGCTGAATTCTGAATTAAGTGGCCTCACTTCAAGTTATAAAGTCATCAAAATAACCATTATTTTTATCTGCTTATTTTAGCATTCAAGTCACTGGTTTTATTTGAGGGGGAAAATTCCTAAGAAACACAACACCTTACCTCGTTCTTGGTTACATTGTGGAATGTCTGTCAGGTTTGGGTTGGGGTTTTGTGGGATTTTAAATGGGGTTGAGAGGAAATTTGTATCAAGCCTCAAAGTTTTCTCAAAGTGTATTCCCAGCATATACCTAATGTACCTACTTTCATATGTTTGGGTTATTTACAGTTCTGAACAAACAAAAATAATCTTCTGAAGCTACAGAATTAAGGTGACAAGATTTCCTATGACTTTCTTTCATGTGGATGGCAGCAGGTTGATTTTTTGAGGTCTTTCAGGACTAAGGGTATTCACAAGGCCGCTCTCACTTCTGGACATTTCATGTAGAACAGTGAATTCATGTTACTGCTTCTCTGTCAGGGGTTTAGTCATCATCTTCTGAACTGTTGTTTTATGAAGCTGTCAGAGCTAAACTACCTTTGAGATTTCTATCTCAAAATAGATAATTTTTAGGTAATCTTACACAATTTTTAAGTCTATCCCACTTAAATTTGTTTCTGTGAATCAAGAAGAGATTGTCACAGAGAGTGTATACAGGAAAAACACAAATTTTTTTTCCTATTCAAGCATGAGCTGATCAGTTTCAGAAACTAAACTTGACATTTTTCTTCATGTGCTTCTTTCTTCTAGGGTTTTCACGGACATTCAGCAAGTCCTCAACAACCTGACACATCCCCGTTTTGTATTCACAGACAACGAGGGAGAAGCAGACATCCTCTACAACTTCTCACACTTCAAAGATTATAGGTTAATTAATTATAGGATTCATTAGTCCCCTGATAATACTTTCTTTAAAATTTCTTTGCTATAAAAACTGTGTTCCCAAAGGCCTCTCCAGCCTTCCCCCTTCACCAGGCACTTGTTTGCTTTGTAGGAAGCTAAGTGAGGAGAGGCCTGAGGTAATGGTGAATCAGTTCCCATGTGAGAACCTCCTGACTGTCAAAGACTGCCTGGCATCCATTGCTAGACGAGCTGGAGGACCAGATGGGCCCAGGTGGTTGCCTCGGACTTTTAACCTCCAGACAGAATTGCCTCAGTTCATCAGCTGTTTCCAGCAGCGTGACAGAAGGTGACTTGTGTTTCCTATTCCTTAGGTTTTGTCCTGTCTTGATCTCGCTTTCCTCAAAGACCAGGAGCCCACATTTGGTCTTGGCAGCTGTTGCACCACCATGATTTAGCTCTTGCTGCATTTATATTCAAGTGATTTTTACCTGAAAAGTGGGGGCTTTTTAGGTTTTTATTTTAGGTAAGAGTAGTTAAGCAATGCAGTTTGAAACCCAGACACTTTGCTGTGATTTGAATATATAGTTGCAGTCCTTTGCTCTTTTCCTAGTCAGGATCTTGCCTATTGTATTTAACAGATATAGAAAGCCTCAAAATGTGTTTGCTACAAGTGTGGGATTTTTTTTCCAGGGGACAGTAGCAGTTGTTGTGTTAGACTGAAGCAGTCGGGGAGCTTTACAGTTTTAAATCCACACTTCTGCTGCTGCAGCTGCCTTGAAGTGGGTGGAAACTATGATTTGTCTTCTTGTAAGAGAGAAAGAGAGCATTAGCTACTGCTGTTCTGTCTGGCATGGAGTATTCTGGTTGAAGGGTTGCTGCTTTGGTGACACCTGCCAGGTGTTTCATTTGGCCATTATTTGCTATGCATAGGCTCTTATGGACTGGCATTGACCAGGAGAGAGCACACCTGCCACGTGCCCCTAGTGTGTGGTGGTTTAATTACTTTTCAGCATCAAGGACTGACAGTGCTTGCAGTGTGTATGTAGGGAATGGGAAGGAGGTGGTAGGAATTTTCAAACAAACAGAAGTTAAATGCTAGCTTCAGCTCACTTTATGATACTTTAATAGGATGAGGAAAGGACATCAAGCATCACCTTGTCCTGAGTTGGAAAGACAGATGGAAAGACCAGCATATTGCTGGATTTTCTCAAGGATATCTCAAAGAATTTTGCCCCTGAAGGTGTCTGGGTACTAGAAAGTGAGATGATGGTGGTGTGTTTTTATTTTCCTGTTGTGTGAACTGCTGAGACACTGTGTGGTTTCTTCCCAAAGAGATGAGTTCTGGTGTCATTTAATGTGAATGATTTGGAGGTGTCAGTAGGAACCAGTTTGGAACATTGCACACTACCCTGCCAGAATGTTCTCAGACTCCTGGGCAGAATGATTGCACACCGTGACTTGTGCCTGTTCATGGTGATGCTGTTGATGGGTTGTTCTCCCCTTTTGATGGAGTCAGATGTAGTAGGAGATAAACAGTGAGACCTAGTGAAGGCCCTAACTGAAAAAAAAAAAAAAATTGTGAAAGGTACCATTGCCTTTTCTCTCCCTTATTCCTAAGACCTACTCCTCCCAGCTGTCAGCAAGTCTTAATTCTCCTGCTGTAGCCCACAGCTTTATAAAGTCTTTTCCAGGAGAAGACATGGATCAAGCCAAGTGGATGTTCAGCCAGATGAATGAGGCGGATACTTACAGATATTGCTCTCTCTTTCTCTCTCAGAGGAGAAGATAATCACTGGATATGCAAACCATGGAACCTGGCCAGAAGCCTGGATACCCACATCACCAACAACCTGAACAGTATCATCAGGCACAGGGAAAGCAGCCCAAAGGTGAGAGAGCATAGCTTTGAATGGGATTTAAAAGGCAGAGCTGAAAAACTGCTTTGTAGAAGGAGGTCTGAAAATACAAAGGAAATGAATTCTTCAAAATTCACATGCAGGCCTGTGGGAACTCAGCGCATCACCTCGGATGCTCTGAGTCCCAGGGAGAGCCCCTGGGGGGCTCAGAAGTCCTGGAATGTAGCCAAAAGTACCTGGTGGCTTGATTTTGACCCTTCGAGAGTCATACTATCTCAACATGAGGATTCACAGGTTTCTGAGGTGTAAATGGTGAAGGACAAACACTTTTTTAGACTAGAACATAGGTTTTAGGATTTTGGTACAAGGGGGTATGATGGAAGCAAGATGGAGAATTTAGGCCCGACCTCGTGGTTCTTCTTCTTGTCATCCATTTTCTGTGTGATGTATGCACTTTGGATTGGCTTATACTAAAGGTGCACTGTTCAACAAAGGTGATGGGAATTGGTGAAAAATTGTAAATATCATACACGTAATTATCAGTATAAGAATGTTCTACTGCCCCAGGGGCGGGGAGTTTGCGTGTGGCTGCCTTGCTGGTCGGATCTCAGCTGGGCAGAAGAAAAACCTTTTAGATAAGATAAAATAAACAACCCGAGAAAAAGATCAAAAGAAGAGTCCAGACTCATCTGTTCATCACAGGCTGTCTGCGGACCACCCTACGCGTGTCCGACAGAGACAGGCAGCCGATCGGACACAGGCCGTAAGCTTACAGTTGAGAATAGATTCAGCTGCAAATTGGTCAACTCCAGTTGTTGCAGTGATGAACTCAGAGCCTGATGTTGTCTTATGTAAAGAATAAAACTTGCCCTGGCAATGAGGGATACTCCAGCATGGTGCTGCTGTAAAGCCAGTCCTCAGGCTGGCAGACAGACACATTGGCTATAGTTAGCATTGCTCATCAGTTTGGGAACGTTATTGCTTCTGTCCCCTGGTTGGTTGGTATTGCTCTGCTCAGTGGCACCTTTGCCAACAAGAGATGAATCACGGAGCTTTTTACAGTGTCCCTGCAACACCCACCTGTACCTCACAGTGTCCCTGCAACACCCACCTGTAGCTCAGTGTGTCCCTGCCACACCCACCTGTACCTCAGTGTGTGAGCACTGGAGCTCGCTTCAGCGCCATTTGTTGGTGGACTGCATGTGTTTTCTGGGGTACACAGATGCACACAGAATTGTTTGACAATTGTTGCAAAACAACAAGGTCACCAGAGTTAGAAATCTGTGATTTTTAAAAACGAGAACATCCTGGCCTCCTTGTTTCCGCACCCTGTAGCCAGAGTGTGACAAAAAGCAACGCTGTCCGTTTGTGCACCTTTCTGAGGAAAAGCTGAAATGCAGGCAGGGCTGCCCTGAGTCACCGAGGTGCAGGGACCCTTGCATGTCACCTGAGCTGTCCCACGTGCTGTGCTGTAGGTGGTGTGCAAGTACATCGAGGAGCCGGTGCTGTTTGAGCGCGAGGACGCGGGGCCGGTGAAGTTCGACGTGCGCTACGTGGTGCTGCTGCGCTCGGCGCGGCCCCTGCGGCTCTACAGCTACGACGTCTTCTGGCTGCGCTTTTCCAACAGGTGCTCACCTCCCCTGGCAGCTGCACCTGCTGCCCCTGCATCCCTTAAACTGAGCACTTGTTCTGTTCCTTAGGGCCTTTTCGCTTGATGACTTGGATGACTATGAGAAGCATTTCACCGTCATGAATTATGCTCCTAGTGTGACACTGAAACAGGTAAGCAAACAGCCCGAAACGCTCCCTCACCTTTCTGTGGGTAGAAAATCTTGTGGTGACTGCTGTTAGCAAACAGTCTCTTTCACATCCACTTCAGTGGGATGTTCAGAGTACCTGAAGTCCTGAGCAAATACTTTTCTAGACTCTTTCCCCTCTTTCCCCCAGTCATCTGTGGTTACCTAAGGTAATAGAAACCTACATTCTGAATGGAACCCACATTGACAGAGACAATAAATGAACTATAGAAAATGACAGCTTGTCATTGTCAAAGCCTTAGTGTGATCTTTTACAACAAGAAATCCTGGAACAAGGAAGGTATTCAGGAGCTGTCTTAATCCCTAGTTCTCTACTTGCATTTGTATGAATGGCAAATATATTTGATGTTCCATTCTCCTGTCATTCCTGACCAAGACAGCCTTTGATGTTACTAAACTGTTTTAGGTGCACTGTGAAGACTTTATTCCTCTCTTTGAAAAACAATATCCTGAATATCCTTGGACAACAGTACAAGTAAGTCAGCAACTCATCTTTCTTATGTAAATATTCATTATCTGTGTGGGGTTTTTTTTTACTCAGCAAACCAGCTTTTCCAAAAGTCTTGGGTTATTAGGATTTTTTTCTTAGAAGTCATATTTCATGTGTGTCACAAAGGAGATCATATGTTAACCTTTACTTCAGAACTTTGTGTCATTTGCCCTCAAATACTTGATTGTTGGAGGATCGTATTTTATAATTTGAGAATTTTACTTCATGATCACACTATGATAATTCTTTATGTTGGACTTAGCAATACAGCCAGTCCTGACTACTCTCAAGTGCAGTTTCCTGCTGCTGCCCCAGCTTCTCTGTGTTAGAAGCCTTGCCAGAGCCCTGTCCCTGCTCCTTGCACAGATGGCTTTTCACAAAAACACAGATGGCTCTCTCATACCAGGGCATCTTTTGACTGTAAAAAAGAAGCTGCAAATACTAGAGTTCCATAAAACATGCAGGAAGGCAGATGAGGGCCTTCTCATTGATTTTTCAGTTTTCCTGTGATTTGTGCTTGAAAGAAAAAGCTGAATGTGAAGAGTTGGTTCAGAAACATGCACAAAACTGAATTCTTTCATTCTTCCATATTTATTAGGAGCTGGAAGAAACAGAGTGAATGATAGCTGAGCCTTTATATGTGCATATTCATTCAAAAGTGCATAAATTATCCAACTGTGACTTGATTTCCTAAATTAAATCACATTTATTTTAACTAGACCCTTGTATCCAATTAATGATACTCGGAATATGACAGGGTTTAAAATAGTCTGAAAGAGACTACAAGGGGTGAAAAGAGAGATGTCAAAATACATCCTGTAGGTTACCCAAAGTGTACAGAAAATAGAGGGAATGGTTCACTGCAGCATAAATTCAGTGCTGAAACTCACATCTCTGTGTTCTTCCTGGTTTATTTTACTTCCAGACTGGATATCTGACTGTTTTTCAAAATACCTATGTAATACATTCTTAAATTTTCCATGCCCTCCCTTCTTAGGAGTATAAATGGGTAGAAGATTTTTCATTGCAGAACAGAAAAAAAACAAAGCAAGAATACAACTGAATAGGCAGGAAAAAAAGCCAGAACTTCACAATTGTACTGCTGGACTCCACAGAACTCTCCTAGGTTTTCTTTCTTTTTGTCTTCCACTACACATAAGTGCAATACTTGGCATAATGCCTGAGAAGGGGATTAATTCTAATGTTAAATGCACTATTTTTAGGATTTCCATAGTATTCACTGGCTCCCCAGAAAAGTCCATGGATATTGCCAGGTGCTGAGTTCTTTCTCTGTGTTGACGTTAGGTGTAAATGCACATTTGGAAGCCAATACTGTGCAGATTTTCATCTGTTGTGTAGTGCAATTGATACAAACCCTTTAAAACACTGCATGAATGAAGTAATTAGAAACATGTGTGTTGCTTTTATGGCACCTCACTGCTCATTCAGAATTCACTGCTTTTTGTGTTACCAGGCAAGTATTTTCAAGGCATTTGCTGAATTGTTTCAAGTTGCTACATCTAAACCTGCCCCTCTTGGCATCTGCGATTATCCATCTTCAAGAGCAATATATGCCATTGACTTGATGCTTAAGTGGGACACCAGCAGAGATGGTGAGAAGCTCTTTATTTGAATGTTGAATTGTTTATGTTTGTGGACCTTTTCAGAAGTCAGTTCTCTGTGCCTCCCACTGACACGTGAAGTTACAGATCTGTGGGGATGGTATCTGCCATGCTGCTTAACAGGAGTTAAGATGGGGCAGCTGCCAGCTGCTGGGCTGCATCCTTGTTTCCCTGCTGCTGTTGTTCTCTGTTTGGAGAAGAACAGAGCAAAACAATAGAGGGGTGGGGGGGAACCAAAAGAATCCAATCAAACCACCACACACACAAAAACTCCAAACAAATGTCTGAAATACCCAACTCTCTCTGAAAACCTTGGAGACATCTAATTGTCTGTGGCTTCCAGGCTTGGAGCAGTGCTCAGTGTAGAGTGACTTATTATGGCAGGGAAAGGACCACATTCACCATTTAATGCTCTTGTTAACCCCAGGGCTGACATTCAGCTGTTACCAAGTCTCTGCAAGAACATGTGAGTGAAGCTGCTTCATGTTGGTGCCACAGCATGGCTGCCTACCTGAAGCCTTTCTTCCAGGCAGCTGTGGAGGACTGGTAGCAAAATCTGCCAGACAGACTGAATTATTTGTTATCTCATTAGGAGGCTCAGAAATGTTCTGTAAATGTGCCTGACCCAGACAGGGTGTTTCTTGTAGAGGTAAAAAAGTAGCAGAGGCACCAACACAAAGAGAACTGCCAGGGAGTATTGAGCAGAGCTGAGTATACTATCTTCTTGTGTTACTGGGTTCTCTGGGACACAGGAGAAGTTGATTGCCTGTGCCCAGGTTTGCCTGCAGAGCAATTAGATGTTGTGTGTAGGGTGAGCGCCCCGTGGCCACTGCTGCAGGGACTGATTCTGTGGAGATTGAGTTGCTTTCATGCAGGGAAATGATTGAGAAACTGGAGGTATAAAATGGAGCCTTTGCTGCTTAGATCAGGTGGAGCAAGGGGTTGAAACATGGTTTGCTGCATCCACACTGGATGCTCTTTCACCTGTCCCAGAGGTGTCCTGAATGGGATAAGCAAAGCAGCTCACAAACATTACTAGATTGAGGAAAACTACTGTAGAAAAAGAACCAACCTCACATTACATGCCTGGCTGAATGTGAGCTGCACAGGTCCCTGGCCTTTTGAAGGTGAGGGGTGGTGCCAGTGGCAATGCTGTAAAGCTGTGGGCAGCCTGTGGACAAAGAGATTTGTTGCTCCTGTGCAAAGCACAGTAGGATTTACTTACACATCAGAAGGTTGTTCCCTCACTTAACAATCTCAACACCAGATGTGAAACAAAATCCTTTGGTTTTCTCTGCACAGAATGCATTTGATTCAGAACTGATGAAGTTTTAAGAGAAAATTTAATTTCCTGTCTTCCTTTAAGAGTGGCATGAAGTGGCAGATGGGAGTGGCTGCAGTTAAAGGAATGGGACTGCTAAATACCTAGGAGGTTTAAGAAAGCAAGGTTTGTACTGAAATGTGAAAGGAGAAGCAGAGTTTTCTTGAAGATGTTTGAGGCTGACAAGCAAAACAGCTGATTCAGGGAGATCATATTGAATGGCTGCAAATTCTCATTCCAGAGGAGGCATTGAATTAGCACAGTGGTTGCAGAATCTATAGGCTAATTGTCCTCTGGATAATGATGGTAGAACATACTTCTGTCCCTCCAATAAAAACCAACCCGCTGAAACAAAAAACACCCTACTGGCTTGGCAGTTTGGGTCACAAAAGATGCTTTTCCCAATTATTTTCTGTAATTTCTGGGTTAAAGACAAGTAGTGATTTGGGATCTCTGTAGAGCTTGTATTAAGCAGCAATATTTGCGTTTGCCTTGACAGGGAAAAGAATTATGCAGCCTCAGATCTTGGAGGTGAACTTTAATCCTGACTGTGACAGAGCCTGCAAATACCACCCTACCTTTTTTAATGATGTCTTCAGCACCCTTTTTCTGGATGAAACAGACAACTGCCACGTCACACGCATTGTTTAACCACAGGAGATGTGACTCCATCCATTTCCTTCTCAGATGTGCTTAACAGCAGGATTTATATTTCAGTTCTATGAGCTGCTGATGTAACTGTTTTCTGTACTGATCACCAGGGGGAAAAAATTGTATCAGAAGAATATGCCATATACTGTATCGATAATCCCTTTGTCTGCATTGTCCTCATCTTGCTTTTGTTCTTTCTGTAAATCATTGTTGTGTGTTGACAAAGTGTCTTGTTTATTGAATATTGGAGACTTCAGAGTAGGACTTGTTTTTCAGGTAGCCTGATTGCTTGCTTGCTGGGAAACATTGCACAAGTTCTTTATGTCAGCATTAAAACTATAATTTACTGAATCGTGGTGGGGTTTGTATGTCCCTTTCTTATCTACCCCTCCTATGCAAAGATCTAAAACGTTCTGGTGGGTGGGAAATAGTATAATAATCATAATAGGATATTTCAGTGCAATGAACTATGAGCTTAATGGGACTAAAGATTTAATGGATCTTCCCATTTTCCTTATTTAAAAAGAGAAAAACCAACCCCGCAGGAAGCTTGTAATGCTGGCTGTCATTCTTAGCCTGCCCCTTAAAAAAACCAGATTTTTGAGAATGTGAGCAGGAGGCAATGTCTGGAGCAGCACAGGAATGCAGAAGCCTAAAGGAATGAAGGGAGTTTTGAAAACTCTGCTAGGAGCCCAAGTCTTTGGCCTTTGAAGTTTAGTGCCTAAGAGAGAGGTATTTGGCAGTGAGGTGCCCATCTGAAATGAATCATTCCTAATCTTTCCTCAAATGAGGGTCACTTAGCTGAAATTTAGCTATTTTATGTGTAAGCTGCAAAAAAATCTGCTGCCTGCCATGACATGTATATTGTATGGGTAATAATTATTAGTGCTAGTTTGCAGCAATTAGGATGTGCTTGAGAGGAAAGTACAGTTATAAAATTGTGTAAGTGTTCTAAACCTTGCTTCCAACTTGGCAAATATGCAGCACATTGTCCCTCACGATCAGGGACATAAAGGAATGTTGGAGGCTATTTCAGGCTGGTCTGCAGGAACCTGCTTTGTTCCACTGACTGGAGCATAGGCTGGAGAAATAAACTTGGGAAAATCCAGTTGCTGTGGAGGTGAGGCAGAAGGGAGAGTGGGGTTGCACAGCCAGAAATGATGGTCACACTGTGCTGGCCTCCTGCTCAGGGGAACCCGAACTGGTTTGGGCTCCTTACTTAAATTTGAGCAAAGAAATGTTGTGACTGGGTTCTCACAGTTTCTTTACAGGTGCTCTGAATTTCCTGGTTTGTCTTGGCCATTGCAAAGGTGAGGAGAAGAGATGAAGGGGCTGTCTTTGAGGCTGTAGCACCCTGCTGCCTTCAGTGTTTTTCTGCTCAAAAAAAACAATACCAGCAAGGAACAAGGTTATTAAATTTACATGTAGTTTAATGCATTTAGCTGAATACATGTACAATTCTTCAAAGTGGAAAGGCACAACAAATTGTTAAAAAGAGCTTGGCTTAAACATTTCCAGAGTACAATGGCCAGAAGACAAATAGCTGGTGGCTGTAGTGGGACACATCATAGCACAAAAGCACTGTGCCTAGTGGTAAACATGAAAGATTCAGGCCACAATCATCCCTGTCACTGTTAGGAACACCTTTCTGGAAGCTGTGTTAGTGAGTGGCTGGATTTCTTCCTCTGAACATAAGGAAGTTTGAGTTCCTACTTTCTTCTGGTAACGGTTACAATGCTGTTGTCACATAACATATAACACTGGAACATGGCACTTAGCACTTTTCAGTCAAGACTTTCATTTAGTTTGCTATAAAACCCAGTCAGGCATACAGCCCTTCGTGGCTTGCTTAGTAAAGTTGTATTTGTTTGGTCAACTTGTAAATACCAAAGTTAGGGCAGAAGTAGTTCAGCTAAAAATAAAAGAAGGCCATAACTTTATATAAAAAATTATTGTGGGAAAAAATTGGTTTTGGCTGAAAACTGCTTATTTAGTTTTTTTTCTTGTTGCTATTTTCCTTCCAGATCCAATAATTGACTGCAGAAGCCAAGCTCAGCCAAGTTAAATAAGGAATCATCAAATAAGCTGCTGCTCTGTTGATGTTGTACCAGGAAATAGCGGTAGCTGTTGCTGTACCAGTTGTAAGCAGGAGAATCAGGAACCCCTGAAACACAGAAGGTGGTTAGTGTTGTTTTACTTGTTGCATTTCCTGTGTGTCACTTTCCACCTAGTTCTGGCACCTATTCTATCCCTCTCTGTGTGTTAAATCCTTCTCAGAAAACCAGCCAGCAGAAAAAGATGATAGATTTCTGCTGAGTTACAAACCACTTTGAGTCATAAAACCATACAAGAAAGGGCATTACAGCTGAGAGAGAGAATGAAGTCTCTCTGACCCATACCCTCTTTAGTGGGCAGTGAGACACTTTCCAGAGTATGTTGGAGCAAGCAAACCTGTCCAGTTTGTTCATGTCACCTGAAGAGATCAGGTGTGAATGAATCTCTGATGGATTGCAGAGTTTTTCCCTGCTACAGCATTGCATGTACAGCTAGAGAACCAGGCAATTTTTTTTTTTTTTTTACTACCAGTTCTTATTTTTGAGAATAACTGAGTGGTTTCTCTTCAGAGAGCTGCAGAAAATGAGTCTTTTCTAAAAGGGGTGTTGATCACCTGAATAAAGTAATAAGCTGCTTATCACTGCTGTTTGCCAGAGAGACCTAGGAATTGCACTAAGGCATAAATGTTTATGTTTTCTAGTCACACAAAGCTCTTACCAAAGGCTGGCAGAAAGCTGCTCGAAAATCTTACCAATTTTAAGGATGGTCCAGATCTGTAAATTCTCTCAGGTGGCCGCTGGCATGCATTAAAAAGAATTTTAGAAAAGTTCTGCAAGCCATATTTTGTATTCAGGCCCATTTTCAGGGAGAAAAGATGATGACACAAACTTTTCATGCTAATACCTTAGTGTTCCACTTACCCATCCCAATTTGTGAGCTCCAAAAAACATTGGAGTCCATGCCCAGTTTAATGCCAGGTTCCCTGCATACAGACCCAGAGGAACCATTGACTTTTCATTGAAGCCCCCCAGTTCCTTCCACACCAGGTAGGAGCCATATCTGCAGAAAGCAAAGGGGAAGTGTCATTCACTACACTGTTTAAAGCTACCACACATCCTTGATCCATGAAAGAAGTTCAGTGCCAGGGTCTAGAATAATTGGGAAGATCGAGATATCCAGGCCTTACTTGGCAAAGTAACTTATAAAGCACAGGTTTGATAGCTGGATAAGAACATGGAGAGAGAAAAAATCCAATCATGCCAGAATTCTTACTTTTAAGTGTATAGAAGCAGATAACCTACTACATTTCTGTCTTGAAAAAGAATGCCATGTCAAAATGGAAACTAGTCTAAGATTCAAATAGTGAAGAAACTTTGTTTTGGTATTGGGACATGGTGCTTTAAAGATTTTTTAAAAATTAATCAACCCCCCAGTTTGTAAGTGGATGAAATGAATGGCATTGAGTGGGATCCCAAAGCACAGCTGAGTATGGGGAGCAGGAGGAACCCTTTGGTCACTTTCATTACTTTCACAGAGACTGAACAATGCAGCTTTGCTGTTTTATCAGTTTGATTGCAGAGAATAATGAAAACAGAATAAAGTTGGGGCAGGGTAAACATTAGAAACTTCCATTTCCTAAGGGATTTCCAAAGCATAGCATGGACTTCAATTTGTTCATACACGTGGCTTCAACTTCAGACCAATACTGTGATGTACAAATCTAAGAACCTAAGTGTCAAGAAAGACAGGTAAGCTTGTTAAATCTTGCTGTTAGTTATTTGTTGCTTTCCTTATATTTGAGATTCTGGAGGAATGAAATGTCTTGGTCATTCAAGAAATGTGTGCGCATGATGGATTAGGGAAGGCTGGTACTAAGTATGATCTTTTCACTGGGCTGGATGTATAACACATGACCAAGACCATCCATCTTAGGACACATACATTCTGCTATTACCAAAATAAGTGATAAGCTGTCACAATCTGGACTTTTTTAAGGTATTTAACCTGCTACCCAGATTCGTGGTGAGGAATCCAGACACAGGGTTACAGATTGTGCAATCAACTTGAAGGAAGTTGGGTAAGCCACCCAGCTCTTTTCTCTTTGATAAAAGGCATGTTCACAGGTCAGTAATGATCTCATTCAAATGTTAACTCTTCAAATACACAAGTATTCCACTTAAGTAAGTTTAAAGTTACAGTCTGTATGAGGGGAAAGAAAAGAGAAGACTGGTGGGGAGGGGACAGGACATGAAGCTGTAAGTATTACAAAGCTTTTCTGGAAGGAAAATGAAACCAAAATGAGAGAACATGGGAGTGCCAGTCAAGCATTCAGTTTCATCCATTGCATTATTGAGCTCTGTTAGAACAGTTCTATCCTAATTTCCCCCACCCCTTTTTTTTTTTAATTTTCTTAAAACTACTGAAGGATATACTTAAAAGAAATCCCAGTGCTGCCTTGCTCTGCTGTTTCCAGCTTGGCAGGTTTTCCCCTCAGAATGAATGAGGAAAGCAAATTAATGGCAGCTTTTCAAGTTCCTGCTTTTAATGTGGATACTTCTGCATACAAATGTCCTATCTAACCCACACACAAGTCCCAGAACATGTTTTTACCTGTTAAAGAAGCAGATTGACACAGTTTCTTACAAACATACAGCCACAGGAGTACAGTCATATCCTCTGGTCCAGCATTATACCGAATGCAACTCTGAGATCACGCCAGTGCCTTAATATAATGTGAAAAACATACCCCATAGATGTGTAGAGACTTCCCCAAATAGGAGTAAACATCCAGTTAGGTGGACACCAGGATGGCTTCTTTAGAGTTTGATACCAATTTGAGATTTCCCTTCTGGCTATACTGATTCCTATAAGTCCTCCTGCATGTGGCATGAGTATGAAACCGACTGCTGGGGCCCAGGCTGGTAGCACTTCCATTGAGACAGTGAACCTGAAACAAAACCAAACACTGATCGGCAGAGAACTTTTAAAATGCAACTGCAAAAGTTTCTGTTTCTAACAGATTTAAAAAATAGGCATGTCAGATCTGATCCACAGCCTGGTGTTGTCACTGAGAGAGACTGCAGCTGAAATTAATGATCTTTACCATAATCTTACCTGTACCTGTAAAGGAATCTGTCCCTGGGGAAGGGGAAGTGAGGCCTTTACTTCTCTCTCAGCTGAGTGCATGAAGATTACTGAATTTTACCTACAGAAATATCCTCATCAATAAGTATGGCAGAGGAATAAAGCAGTTTGATGTTGTATGAACTGCACTTGGAAAATAAATAAATGCAGTAAGTGTGTATTTCTGTATTCACCAAAAAGCCCATTCCCTCAATGAAATGGCAGAGCCAAGGAAGAAAAGAGCACGTGCTTTCCTGTGCTCAAGCAAAATAATGTGAGATGTTGTCTGCAGGATGCTCAGTGAGAGCCAGAGGGATGGGAATCAGTAGCAGACACTTGAGAAGCTGCCTTGGAACACCAACACCAGGGAGGATAATGGGAAGGTAAGTAGTTAACCTTGCTAAACAAGGAAGGTGATCTGGATACAGGGGGAGTACACCTTAGGCTCCTTCATGAAGCATTCAATCAGTTGCAGCTATTGTAGCTGCCAAGCCCATTAAATTTGCTTACAGAAGTAAGGCTAAGTAATGCCTTGCCTCTGCTTGGCCATGCTGCTTTAGTTAGGGTACAGGCAGCAGGAAAACCAGCAAGCAAGGAAGGAGGAAAAAACATCATTGCAGATTTTCTGGCCAAAGGCCAAATGCTACGAAAGAGCTGTGCTTAGTGTACTGAACTGTAAACATTAGAGCTACAATAAAAAAGGGCAGAACCAAAAGATGTTTTTTTCAAATATACAGTAGGCAAATACACCCAATTCCTGTTCATCTGTTATGCAGGAGAGAGTTTATGAAAGACTGCAGCAGTGAGGAAAAAGCAACTGCAGAAGGCCCAGGAGAGAAAATAAAGTTTTAGACCAATGAGCATTTCAGATGTTTGTCAGAGAAAAGTGCCATACTGTCTTGGCTGTTGTGTTTCCCTGGATTTCAAAGTTTCTATTACTTTAGTCATGACTGCTGGGATGAGGAGGCAGAGAGTGGGGAAGAGGAATCCTACTTGTGACAGATGAGCTTAAACTGATAGGAAATGGCACAGATGAGGTTGCATTGTCACAGCTCTGACCCAGTGAATTTCTGTTTGTAGGAGATTGTAGAAGCAGAGCAGAGCTCTGAAGGCAAAGTGAGCATGGAGGGACTGGTAAGGCACACAGGATGAGAAAGGTTGGGAGGTTGAACAAGAAAGGGCAGGTTGGCCTGGGCTGTGGGCTTGGGGGAAGTCGGCAGAATAGAAATATACACAAAAAAAGGCAGCAGACAAAGCCATCAGAGATACAAATCAAGGTCAAAAACCCAACAAAATGGGTGAAAGAGCCAAGCAGGGAAGAATTCAGAACTGAGGCTTCAGAGGAGAAAGAGGAGGACAATGTGATACTCTGCTGTGATAGGATCAATAAGGTTTTGAGTGGAGGATGGACAAGGGAGGAAAAATCTGCAGGGCTCATTGCTGCCATACTTCTGCCTAGTGGATTCTACTTATGAGGAAGCATCTTAAGTGGGGCACAGGTAAACAGAAGCTTTCTGTGTCCTCTTTCTGGAAAAAACACTGTGCACCCAAAGAAAGGGATAGGCTGCTCTGTAGGTAGGATTAGATATATCATGACAGAGCAGCTGGGTTGCTTCAGCCTGATGAAAAATGAACTAAAAAACACTTCTTTGCCTTGAGGAGGTCTCTGAAAGACAGGTGCCTTTCCCTCCTTGGGGCACTCTGTCAGCAGGAAGGAGAAAGAAGGTAGGAAAGGAGAACTGCTTTCATCCCATTTTCTCATACCCCTGTGCTGATAAAACTTCTGAATAGTTCCATTCTTGTGCAGCTTGGGGCTGGCTACCCAATCACATGGGGCTTAAAATTGAATTAAAAACACAAACAAAAATCTCCCAGCAGGGCTAAGTCACCCTGGCAGCCATGGGGTTCCCAGGGCCCAGTGCTTGGAGATGGACTGGCAAAGCTGGGACCATACCATGGAAGGGGGTCCCCAAGACACATACTCTCCCTCTCATCCTCTACCATACATTTTTTTAAGGGCAAATAAGGCTCTGCCCAGGTCCGAAAGGCAGCATGCAAATTTTCCCCAGGCAGAAGGCTTCTTCCCAAGAAGCTGTCTGAAAAATTAAAGACAACATACTTAATTTATATTGATAAACTATTTATGTGTGCTGTGGTTTTAATTCCTGGGAAGCTGCAACACTAAAATCAATTTTATACCACAATCTATGACAAAGAATACAACTACCACAAAAAAAA